>JARGYV010113517.1:29128-48579 GCA_029532675.1 Ornithodoros moubata | reverse complement strand
GTTTTTTTTTTCTTGATCCAGCTATCAATTTTGTGCGAATACGCTTGATTCTCAAGAGGGGTTTTTGGGAGAGAAAGAACAACAAGCGTCGAGCCTAGCGAGGCTCAGACGACTCAGTATATATCTGCTCTGAGCCCTGATAAAGTTGTTTGGGCCCTGCCTTGTTCTATAAAGCTAACGCCGGCGCCGTTGCCCATGTTGCGTTGGGTGCAATGCATTGAGAAACACAACCTGAGCCAACGTCACAGCTGTCTCTGGTAGTCTATTCTGCAATGGAACGCCGCTAACCAAACAACTAACCGAGCATCTTCCTTCACGGTAGATACTGGAAGTAGTAGTGTCAAACTGAATAATCCTCACAATAGCACAGACAGCGCTTGCACACAAACTACGCGTGAACGCGCGCTTTCTGACGAGAAAGGCCAATAACCTACACTAAAAAGTCTCATTGAATTTAATGCAGAGACATTAAAGTGAATAAGTCTGCATTCAGGTTCAAGTTAACATCCCAAATGCATGCACTGCAGGCGTACATGATTATGGGAAGTGTTCTATCTTCAACTGTACAGATCCTCAAGATAGGCAAATACACTGATGCAAAATTTGGTGCTCTAACTGTAATTACCCTATAGTCTGAGGTGCTCTGCCTTGCCCTGAGCTTGCTAATTTTGCACACAGTAAAGGTAAAAAAAGATGACATTCATACTGTGATTGCAAATGCTTGCTGCCATAATTAGTCTTCGCAAACTTCTTCAGGATAACATTATTTAGGACCCTGATCCAATGGACACATTTCTGTAAACAGGTGTGACAAACACACAAATCTATGCAATCACCATATTTAAAAAATGTAAAGTGCACAAAGGCACAGACAGAGTAAAATTTTTCTCTTAATTCGTTGTCAGTGCCGCAAGGCGACTGTGGCCATGACCAGCCCACAGATGAACAGAGGGGGGGTTACTGTGTGTCCTGGGCAGACATCAAGGGGAACTGTGCAAATATACTTCTGGACAGTCTGCACAGCTGAACTAGCAACTTGGTTTATGAATGGAAACACAAGGACCAGCCCACCTAATCCCTCTCAACAATAGTGAAACCAGCTGTGCGGTGGGCTTCAGTCCATAACCCACACACTAGTTGAGCCCTCCATAACTTGGATGCCCAAGTATGGGCACACAGATCAGGTGAACACATGCCCAATGTTCGTTTCATTTCTGTATCTGTACTGCGGCTGGTAAGTCATGGGGTTCATCCACGAGCTAACCTGCATCTATGCCACACTAATTGTGCAGCAGTTGAGGTTACCATTGTTGTGGCTGTGTTTGTCTCAATAAACCCTGCTGAGTGAGCACTATTTGTGTTTGTTCCTTTAGTGTTCCCAAAAGCATACTTAAGGTCGATAAACGTGCACTACCCATTTTTCCATTACTCTCTAAGAAATGGAGGAACAAATCTCGATCTAATTTTTGATTTTCAAGATCAGTCAATATCTTAATTTGTACCCACAGAAAACCTGCTGATGGTCCGTGAGTACGTAGACGAGCTTGTACTCAAAC
Source organism: Ornithodoros moubata (assembly GCA_029532675.1). Taxonomy (NCBI): domain Eukaryota; kingdom Metazoa; phylum Arthropoda; class Arachnida; order Ixodida; family Argasidae; genus Ornithodoros; species Ornithodoros moubata. The sequence continues at coordinate 47,023 of JARGYV010113517.1, read as the reverse complement.
TGCAGCAGAGCAGAGACTTACAGCTGGCTCTTGAACCCACTGCACTGGAAACTCGGGACACTGATGACTGCCAGCTGAGGAATGGGCAGATCCATGGCCTTTCCAAGATCACCCATGACAGTCGGCCACGACTCCAAATGCAGACCCCTGATCACAATGGATTCGATGTTGCAGCTACTCTCCTTGTTAAGGACATCACGTTTGAGGCAGCCTACGAATACACGTCCGCCCCCCTCTATGTACGAGGTGCTGTTGAAGGAAAGGTTGATGCTGTACGCATGGAGCTCCTAATCGCCGGTACCAAGTCACACTACCTGTGTCTAGAAACAATACGCAAACTTTTTTGGCATTCCCGACAAGCAGAAAATGACTCCTATTTTTGTTACTTTCCAGGACCTCAGGAAATGCTCAACATCAGCACAGTTAAAAAATTTCGAGTTAAAGAATTCACAGGAGTAACTGTGACAAAAATGAGCGCAGGCATCCCGTTTCAAAAACATGTTGCTCCGAGGACCATAAAGACAGTCAGGGAGACAATCACTCTAGCAATGGCAAATCGTGCCAGCTCTGTCCTTCAAGACACAGTGGCCAGACATAGTTTTCCCAAATTCAGTATTGAGGAGCAGCCTAATGTGGGTCTGAGCTTCCCTTTGTTGACTAAGCATCATACATCACAACTGAATACTAATCAAGGTGATGAAGAGTAATACTTGACTAGCCAGAGATTATTAGACAAAAACTATTCTACAGTTCAGAAAAATAGCTAATAGTGTGATGCCTAAAGGAGTGGCACTGTTTACTTTAAAAGTACAAAATGAATCGGGTACCAAATCCTGTATGCTGTCTTTGGAGATTCTCTGCTTTGACATTACACCTAGACAAACCTTATGAAAGAAATTCAAGCACAAGAGCAAGCTTATACTACTATCTATTTCATTATGAAATAATTCTTCACACTACAGAGGGGAAACGTCGCCAGAAATGAGTTCAATGAAGTACTGCACGTCCTTGTTGGAGGCCTTAAATAACATGCAGATCCGAAGGTACAGAAGAGTGAGTTTCAGGCACCAAGCTTCATACCTGCACATGAAAAATGTATGAATTTATTTTCTGTGATGTTTTAATGTCTTGCATTATTACATCTTACTTGCATAGAGTCAAACCTTCGTATAAGAACATTCTGTATAGCGATATATCGTGCACAATGATCGTTGCTATCCTTAGTAAAAGTGTGTAAAAGAAGTAAAATGGAACTTCATGCGATATGCACAGGGCCAAGTTATGCAAAAAAAAAAAAAAAGAACACAATGCAAACTTTAAGTCATGCATATTTTGCTGTGGGGAGGAGAACAAGTTCAGCGGCCGCTGCAGTATTGGCACACACTCAGGGCTCACAACGAACGTATCAACTTTGCCGATGGAGTAGAGGAAACCAAATGCAAAGTAATCTGTCTTGGAATTAAAGTCAAGATCTCGAGGGCAAGTGACAGCAGTCACAAAAAAGTAATATGGCTGCTGAGCACAACCGCTCACTCAGTACACTGACGAAACATGTGAGCTCATAAGAAGATTGAAGAAGTTCATGAGAGCCACGAAAACTGATTTCAAACACAGCGGGCCATACCATCATCTGAACATAAAGGAAGCTTTTTAAGGATATAAAAGTAAGAAACCCGCCAGTGTATGAAGCCCTGTTTCAAACAAAAGCAAGGAACTTGGTGTGCCCCTTGGGGCATCATCATTTTGTTGCAAACAGTGAGTGGCCACAGGGATTCAAGGATAATTGCAAAATCATTTGCTGCACACTGTCAGGTAACGGATCCTCTGTAAATGCAAAGACCTGTGAGAAATGGCTGGAAGATTTCAGACATCTATCGAAGAGTAAAATGAGATTCACGTGTAAAATGTGGACGAGATGAGCGCGAGACGAGAGATTTTTCCCAAATGATCCCTCATGGTGAGACATTGCCAACTTGTCAAGGAACCGAAAAACACAAAGACCACGTAACTATTGTCATTGCAATTAACATGGACAACTCCACCAAGACTCATCATGACATTTTACGATTCTGTACAGAAGCTCATGTTGCCTGGAGATGACAAAAGTAGTAGCGACAAAGAAAGCATGGATCAGGCCGAACAATTGCCCTTATACAGTTCCGATGCAGCGGGCAACCTTAGGAAGCTGCAAAGCTACCTGAAGACGCTCACCACAGCCAATGCTACAGTAGTGGATAAGGTGATGTGTTGAGTCGACATCATCCAAAAGTTCAGTCTTGGAAACATGCTCAGAAGAAGAAGGAGAAGAAGAAGAGACCAAAAACTACATTGTATTTCAAACAAAAAGATTCTGGAAAAAAAGAAAAAACGTAAACAAAATTTCTGATGATACTGTGGTACTGTGGTATGGCGGTATGTAATTATTTATCGAGCTGTCTGTGTCTAGTCTGGTGGCATACTGCATGGGTAATGTGTCATGGGCTGACTTCACAATAATGCCGCTGGTCTTGTCGGGTCTCACAGTATGTTTCTCATTGCATCCTGGTATGAGAGATAAGGATGCATGTAAATAAAATGCTCACCAGGCAACAGAATGTCATGTTTTCATGGTTTAGCATTGCCCATGTCCGAGCATGTGTTTGAGATAAGCAAGTGCACGAAACCGTGCGGCATTTGCGCACGGTTTTGACAACCCCACATCTGTTACGGTTCGCTACTGCCATAATGCAAAAGCATGTATGACTTTCATATTGCTTAAATAGTGACAAATATGCCAAAGAAACAACGAAAAGTTTTGCAGTTGCTAGACAACTGCACTACTCATCTAAGGTGAACCTATGGAAGTGTCACTCCTATCACCATATACAATGTATATGTTGCAATCTATGGATATAGAGCAAACACTAACATGAAAGCTTTCTACAGGCAGCACACTATCGACCACTTTATCTTTAACATAAACAGGGCTGAGGCACAACGAAGTGACATTTGTTCCAGGTCCCAGGGTGACACCTCAATGGCTGGGCAGTTAGTGTACAGTGTGTGGTATGAGGTGCGCTGTTGAATGCTACGAAATCGTTTCTTAAAAGTGGACTCGTCCCATCTATGCGTGTCGATGACGATCTCAGAGCCAACAACATGTTTTGGGAAGATGAAGACGTTACTCAATGAATTCAATGCCTATGACAACAAGTGATGGACTCAAACATAGTAAACAGCGACGAATCTTTAGGAGACTACATCGACAGTGACAACCACATGCTGGCTATTGACAAAGCAACAGACAAAGCCATTGTCAATGAAAACTGGGAATGGCATCTGCGAGAGAGTGTAAATGACATCTTCCATGAGTGCACACCACCTCTGTACCCTGTGCAACAGCCTTGCACACCATAGATATGCTGAAGAGCTCTGTCATGGATAGCAGACAAATACTCATAGTGAGCAAAAAATTTTTCTTATAAATGATCTTTTTTCCTCAATAAACATCAACTTTGGTACAACATTCCTGCGGGGAAAAAATATAGTGCAGGTTTGAGGCAATAGAATCTGAATAACGATCACAATTATGATAATCGTTAATTTGTTATACACAGGTTTGACAGTAGTAATTTGTATAGTACACAAACCAAAAAGGAAAGACAGAGCAGTAAGTACCTGAGCTTGAACTCAAAAGAGCACCACCTCCACCAGTATTGAAGTCTAAGTGAAATGTTTATGCCTTCCACATGGGACATCAGCTGTCGTGTCGCAACACGTGCCATCAATGTGAAACGATCGATCGGATGCCCATGATTTTTAGTAATTGACCTAACAGTATTGATGTTCCTGTAGGAGAAAGCATGTTAGGTACAATACCTCTGCACCACACAGTAACTGATAACATAAACGCTAAATTACCGAAAGACCAATAGCATAGGCCGTGGAAGGCTTCTAATACATTCCATTACATCATCAAAGTGCTTCTGAACCATAGTGCGCATGTAGGTGATTTCTTCTGAAGACAGTCGATTCCTGATACGAAGTGTACTCCTCTGAAGTGGTCGCTGCATCAGGATTTCACAGAACACTTTGTAATCTGCATGTAGAATCAATAGTTAGACAGTGCTGTTTACGACAGTTTATGTCAAAACTGATAGAGGTTTACAAGCTTGTCACAATGCATGATTAATGTTCAGGCTTCACACAAGTGATGTGTTGTAGATAAGCCCTGTAATACTTATACACTTCCTCTGATACAACTTTCCTCCACAAAGATCTCAAGAGGCCCAGGGACCTACATGCTTCAGATACTGGAGCTGGCATTGGACACATCCATCTTGCCAACTGCACTTACCAGCTTGCACACAACAAGTTACATACTCATGGCATACACACAAGTGTGCAGGCTATTAATATATCCAAGAACATCCTGACAAAGAAGTTTTTTTCTTGCCACAACTTAGGGCACAGCCAAAGGCTCTCTTAGGATTTCCTTACAAGTTATGAGTACAACAGGTACACTTCAAGTATTCACTGCTTAATGTAGCTAAATTGAAAAAGAAAGTCGGGAATAAACCAGTGGCACTGCAGTGCCTCAGAGAGCTATTTCTGTGATAGACTTTTGTAGCAACTATTACAGACAAGATTTTCAGTCACTCAATAATTGATAGATAAAGAAGTGACTTCTATGTTGAACTGGCAATGATGCTGAGGCCTGATGTCAGAGTATGCTGTAAATAACAGATTACGCTGCCCATACAAACGTCAATAAAAGACATCTGTTAACAGTGCGACAAATCAATGGCTACCACTGCAGGGAAACAGGGAAAGAGCAGCGGCCTGCGCTGGACAGCAGGCAAGTAAACTGCAAATATAACAGTAGGATGGAAGCAAGTTAGCATTTGTGTTTGGCAGGCATGTGCAAGGCTATACAACAGACAGCACAGTAATTATAAACTAGACATGTTCTGGAGATGGAAAATGGCATTTTAGATTTACATGACACTGATGCATAAGTCATGCATAGATTTTCAACTTCCTTACTTGAAACACCAAGGTCCAATGAATATTTCTGCATGCCCTCCTCATTGTTCATGATGATACATCTCCAAAGGTTCGAAAGTGAGACTCTATTTTCTTTTGGTATGAACTCATACAGCCCATGGTCCAGAAGTACAATTCTCGCTTTGCCATTACGGTCCTTTTGTACAAACACTGGAAAATAAAAGGCATATACTCAAGCATCTGTGTGTCCTATTTTTTAAAGCTTTATCTCTGTAACTTGGAAAAGAAACTACTTCAATAATATGACATACCTATATCAACTGGCACCTTGCGCACAAGTCTGAGAAGTAAATTACCAACTTCGTAATGTGGAGATCGCTCATGCATGCATTGGAAATTGTACTGCAATGCTGTCTCTCTCTTTTTTTTTTTTTTTAAAGGTGTGCACTTTCCACTACCTTACACATAAAAGAGCTGCAGGATCGCTCAAAGAGGATTGCACTTTCTTTTCTTCTCATGTTCCAATCAACTTTTTGAACTATTACAAATGTCCTAATGTCAGCACACCTACCATTTCCTGGATGAGGGTCAGCATGAACAAATCCAGTATGGAAAACTTGCTCTGCAAATGCTGCAACCATTTTGCTATCAACCTTTTGAGGGGACAAATAAGCAAATAAACTCCTTGCCAGTATTACTGACCAGTACTAGCACTAATATACATACAGTAAAGCCCCAATAACTAGATGTTGCGGAAAAAAACATATGCAGTGCAAAATATTGGCTACTCTACCAACCTGTGGCATTTTGCCTAAACTTCTGCTCTACCATTTCACTGGTAGCTCCCAATACCCAGAAAAACAAGTGCCACAAGAAATACCAGTTACCATAAAAAGTACTGTGTTTTGGGACTCAAATCAGTGGACAACCGGCACTGAATGAATGAATATAAATATAGCTACAACACTAACAGATTATGAGCAATACAAGAAGTAAGTAAAGCACAGGCAAGTAACTTACATCTGCTAGTGTAAGGCCAAGTTTCAGAATACCACTTATGTCACTAATCTTGACGCCATCTATGTACTCCATTGTAAGTACTCTCTGAAAAAAAGAAAAGCCTACAATCGAGACATGACTTAGCATAAGGGACAATGTTCAATTGTATTCTGTCTTTAATTCCCTTCATGTCGATACAATAACGTAACGTTTTGTTGAGCTTGCTCAGCACACATACTGTTATTCTTCCATAGCAAATCCCATAAGCTACAAAAAGTTGTAGGACCGGCCACTGCTTTAGCAAATGCAAATAAAAATTCTGAAATGCACACAGGCTGAAAAAAAAAAAAAAAAGGGGGGGGGGCATTCCATCCCAGGCTTTCCGTGTTGGAGTTCATGTTCCGAGTTGGAGTGCATCCCAATGGCACATAAGAAAGATTATGAACAGCTACTTCTCTGTGATATAATTTCCACTTTCTTGATCTGGACATCAATACTCTTTTTTTTTTTTTTTTTTTGATACCGGCTAGTCGACTAAGGATGAAATGCCTACGTCAACATGTTATACAGTTGCAAAGAAGACATTTTATTTTTGAATTCAGTGACTTTACACTTTTACGTCTTGCCAGCAGATGCAAGTGGGGTTCAGAATATTTTTCTTTAAATACGTATCAGTAGTGCTAGAATTTCCAGGACATATCCTGACTTTAGAAGATGTTCCGATAATATTGTCAGCTACCAGAATATATGCACCTGGCGGGTTGAATCTGTTTCCAATCAAGTTTGTTATCACGAATTGATCCAAATTTACAGTGATGTCCTGAAAGTTTAAAGGCTGTCCCAGCTATCCAGATTTTCTTATTCATGTCCTGCTGTTTAGCAGACAAGTCTCTAGACTACGTGCCTTCCAACAGTTGATAATATTTCTTCATGCTCTGCAAGGAGCGAGATTTGTATTTGTTGCGTGATTGCAAAGCTCGAAATAGTAGGGTTTGATGTTGAAAAGCAATTCAAGATACTATTGAACTTTGCAGCAAGTAATCTGAATTGTCCAGCTGAAGGCAAGAAGGAAGCTTTGCAAGTTACCTGACGAAAACCCCCGACATAAAGTGGGTCTGCCCACCAAGAACGCCAAACAGCGAATATGACTTGGACGCAGATCAGCCCTCAGTTTTTTGCCTCCTAATTGTCTCTACAAAAATGGAGCGATCATTCTATGACTTCAAGAATCTGTTAACGTAGAAAATACACAGCTTGAGCAAAAAGATGCTGGAGATGTCCCTGGCCGTATCCTTCAGCGCAAGAGAATTGACTTCAGTTTTGGTGATGCAGAAAAAGTTAATGCTGCATATGATTCCCTGATTTTCTCCCAATTTTATTAAATTTTTGTCCTGCTAATTCCAGCTCTAAGTGTCAGTTATGGCAGTCCCCAAAGTACACTAACAGAACTGAAACGGAAATTTTTATTATTAACTAAATAATACATAATAATTATAAGGTAACTATTTACTTATATATAACAACGGCTTGCTTCATACTACAGGAAAACAATATGTTCACACTTTTTTTCCACCTTGGCATTTCTACTAAAGCTGACAAGACAAGAGGGCCAGAAGGAAGACACCTACAAATTCTACTAGTAATCTACGTCCTATTGTAGCACCCTTGTCACATAGAGATGTGATGTTTCCCATCTAAGTGTTGCATCAACAATATATTCCCCTGTATCCTATCACTCCAATGAAACGTACATACATGTTTGTGCAGTGGAACATCTAAATTTTGGTAACATTTCTAGTCTTCCATTTTCTGTGCCCATGTATTCACAAAAGGCCTTTGTGCGCAAGCAATATAGTTTTCATTCTCGTTCATTTTCATCAGTTCCTTTCAAACAACATAGGAACATAGCATACCACTGTACAGGCAACAGACAAACAGGACATTTGCTGCACCTTGGAAGCCCAAGTCTATGACTATGATGAGGTACTTTTCAATTATAAGATAAGAATTTGTGAACAATTGTTAAAGAGGGTTCCTAGCTTTATGCTTAGCAAATCCTTGAGTAATACAAGTGCAGTGGGAGAAACGTGTGGCACCAGCGCTGCCAACAGTTTTGCATGCAAACTGAAATTAATGCAGGTTTGTCCGACCTTAATTGCTATTGTTCAGCTGTATTAATCCAGCACAGCACCAAAACACCACGTGTTGTGGCATGCTGGGGAATCTGGGCAATCTGGGGAGCTTTGTTTAGGCATGAAAAGCCTCAGGACATGCACACCCTTGTACAATAAAACCAGGTCAAGCGAACACGCCTGCAGGAGCTGCTTGGCGTCACTGACTAGCACCAGGATGCAGTGCGACATCTCATTTCAAGTGTAATTTTGCCTCCAAAATTGAGAAGGATGGACAAAACAGAGACTCCCTGTAGAGCATAAAAAACAATAGAAGCATCGACGGGTGTTGCAGTATTTTAATGACTTCAAGCTGGATGCTTTCAAGATACTGGAATGGCCATGAGACAGCATCAGCGCAATGAAAATAGCCCATGGAATCGTCGTGCCTACAAGTCAGCAAAAAGCAAGGACTAGCTACGGTCGTGGGCCACAGTGAAGAACACCGTAGACCCATTTACTTTGGCCCCCAGATTTTGGCGGACTGAGAGTACATTCGCAGTATCTAAAATTGGGGGACTGAAAATCGTGCAATTAATTGATTCACTTCACAAAATTTTTGCATGCCTCAAGAATTAGAGGTGCATGAACGTGAAGGGCTTTGTAGTACGTATTTGCAATTGGAAGAAAAGAAACATTCCTTTTAGCAAAAAAAACACGAAGGAACGCGCCAACTACTCCGAGATGCAGCAGGGACTCACAGAATGGTATCGTTCCAACAGGAGGATGGCTTTCCAGTTCCTTCATGTGTAACAAAATCCTGCTCTTAGCAAACGCCAGCCAATGCCGAGGTGAATCCCTGGGCTTCCAAGCATGGAACAGGTGGTTGAATCGATTCTTGACCAGGTGTGGTGTTGTACACAGGACTGTTACTAGTGTAGGACAAAAGGTGTCGGAAAATGCAAGTCTGCCGTGCTGCAACTTTTCTTTTGTGTTTACAACAATGTTGGTGATAGTTAAGTCCCCAGGTTTTTAGCTATTCAGTGATTCTGCGAGATTTCGTGGAATTCGAAAATCGTCGCAGAATTCTTCGTTTAACATGGAATGTTGCAAAATTCCGTATTTTGCTTGGAATATTGCGGAATTCTTGGTTTTCCATAAAATTTCACAGAAATCCGATTGGGCTGAAGGACTTGATTAGCATGTTGTGGACAGTTAATGCACACACTGCAGTCGTAGTAATTGTCCAGGAGATGTATTGCACGCATACGCAGAAGACCGTCAAATAAAAGCGTGCCAAAGCATGGGGGCCTTGAACCCGCCACAGGTCAAGTCTCTGTCACATGAACTCATTGAATTTAAGAACATTCCAGCCACAGAAACAGAAGGTTCAAACTTCCTCGCAAAACTGCTACTTTATCTGCAGACAGCTAAAAACCTCAAGTCTGTGGACCGTGACTTGGCTCCATCAGTGTCTAAACAGATCAACCCACTTCCTCAAGCCTTTGACATAACTGGGTTTTGGAACGAAATGAAAGTGCTCTCTCCGAATTTAGCGTCTATTGCGATCAAGTATTTGTCGATTCCTATAAACTCTGTAGATGCTGAAACATCTTTCAGCAGGTAAAAAAATGACTGCAGGCGACAGACGGCATTCTCTTTCAGAGGAGAACACAAGATATCATGTAATGCTGAGCCGCAATGATGCTTTGAATCTGTGATTGTATAGAATATTTTTTGTTCCCACATTATCCAAGAAAATAAAGTGTTTCCCATTTTAAGCGATCGCTGACTCCTTGCTGCAGAAAGTCGTGGAATTTACGAGTCGGTGCTGCAGATTTTTGAGTTTGCCGCAGCAGAAAACCAGGGGCCTTAATGATAGTGTACCATCATCCTGCATAAAAAATATGAACAAGACTCCAGTATGAATCAACTTGCCACAAAACAGGGCATTTGATCTTAGAGGAGACAAGCAGCAATAGACAAGTAAAACTACAGGAAGCTGAGATAGCTGGTCATCCTGAGTGCAATTGCAGATGGAACGAAACTGAAGCCCAAAATTGTTTAATAGGGTGTGAAGAACTGGCCAAAAGACAAGCTCCCGAGGAAGTTGTGTGGCCGTTGCCATGAAGGGAAGTATGACAACCGACCTCATGAACGTTTAGACAAAAATTAGCATTAGCATGTCAGTGTGACAGTTCATATGCCAAAAGAAAATAACATTCTACTATTGGCTGGTAATATAGTTATTCAGTGAAATACATACCTCTTGCACAGTAAGACACAGGAAAGAAACTGCACAAATCATCATATCTTTTTTCACATTTCTTCTTCTTTTTCTTTTGTAAATGATAATGGTTATAAAACTTACTTCCTGCTTTTAATAGCTACTTCTCCTAGCAAATGAAAACAATGCATGCACATCATAACTTATAACTTTCACTTAAATCTATTACTATTAATTTCAGACACTACTCGAAAGCACTCAAACATAGCTAAAAATAAAATGCAAGGAAAATTAATTACCTACTTTACTTGTTTTTTCCCAATGTACCTTTGGTACATACACGAAGGGAAGACACTTTAAGTCAATGGCACAGCGTTCCATGTTTTGAGCCTCATTCACAAAGTCTAGTTCTTTCACAAGACATGACCTCATGTACTGCAAAAAATAATAATAAATCACACAAATGAAAAATTGCTATGTATGGCTGGAATAATACAAAGCATAGGCATTCTCAAACGAGGCACAACCAAATGCTTTGCTAAATACTGCAAAGGCTGCTATGCAAATGGGCCGCAACTGAACTTCAGCTGTGAATCTGCGCAGGAAGGGATGTTCCCATTTTTCCTTCGGGGGGCAAAAGGCTGTAACAACTTTAACAGACATAACCTTGGGACATCACAAAAAAATACACCTCAGGTTTGCCATGTCACAGCATCGTTGCAGGCATTATATCCAAGCAAGGCATAGGAGACCGTGTCCGATACAGGTGTAATGGAGCCCTCCAAGCGTCACAGGGAGAGTGACGCTTGCAATACTACAGGAAACGCCCCTCTACGCAAGCAGGCCCATTTGGAAGACAGCAGGCAGGCAGGACAATGTCTCAACAGCAGTATGAGGAGTTGATAGATAATTTTGTGATTGGTGCAGCATGGACTTTGCTGTTGTAGAGCACAAGGATTTTTTCAGACTGCTGAAATATCTCGTGCCATGCTGAAAGCTACCCATGCGACAGCCACTAATACGGATTTCTGATTGTTTCTTCACTGCAATATCTCGTCTTGAACAGGAGTTGCTGAAGGCGAAATATGTTGCAGTCACGGTCGATTGCTGGAAAAGCTACAGCAGGTAGAAACCCGGTTATTTATATTATCTTCTAGTCAGGCTTTAACGATTAAATTTATAAACCTATTAGAGAGCTCTCAAATGTTAGGAGCCAATACTTGATCATCTCGTTCTCAACTCTTTACTAGAGTATTTTTTGGCATGATTGCACTCTGGCTTCACCCATCAACGCTAGAACACAAGTCAGTAGAACTTTGCTACAAGCAACTGAAAGGGTGCATCATGTACGGCATGGCTCCTCGTGAACTTGAAGCAACATTTATGGAATAGGATACAAAAAAAAGTAGGCAGGACCATCACAGACAGCGGACCCAACTTCTTGAAAGCGTTCCAGTGAGTTTGTGTGTTGGTGAAATATTCAAGTATACAGCTGTTTCACAAGCACAGCTATGTTCACCTTTTGAACAGTACTTTCAGGGTCTTCAGTAAAATGGACCAAGACGACAACTGTGAAGACAAGTGTCGTGACCTGACTGCTCCTTCGCGCCAGAGGTGCGCTGCTCATTCACTGAACCACGCATATAAGGCCGACATAAGGCCGGCAAGGATCCAGCGTATCATTTTCTGTCTAAGTCAGCCACGAGCAAGTCAGAGCCTATGGGACCGGCAAGGCCAGTCCACATTACCTGCTGACGAAATTCATGGAATCTACGGCAGGTAAGTTTTACAAGAGCATGGTTTGTTTTATGTTCTTCTATCGGAAGCCCGGTTCGGTCGAGGTCTTGATCAATCAGAGCGCCTTATGCTTCCACTTTAGGTACCCTTTGTTGTTCCGAATGCCACTCAGTAGAATTCCCACTTCGAAGCAATGTAATGCCTCAGCGAGCTTTTTAGAGAGATGCCTCATGTTATCAAGGTGGTCTGCCAACAACTCAAGCTACTGGAGCTGTGTCATCCCACGGAGTCAGAATTTATTAATGGATACTGCCAGGTAAGGAAAACTTGAGGTATCAAGGCAGCGCACAGTAACACATGCAAGTCTGTTAATCACTTATGCACATTCCAGGTCATGAGACCGCTTGTCACGGCCCTAGACATTCATTCTCCAGGTGGAGAAAGACATGTTCCTGGGCTACCTACTGCCGACTTTGGCTGCACTCAGGAAGAAATTGATGTTGCTTCCCAAGCTCACATACTGTGAACCCTTGAAGTTCGCTACAGTGAATGGCATTCAAAAGCAAGATGGCTGCAGCGTGAGAGTGATATTCCTAACGCACCTTTGATGTTTACGGCTATGCAGCCTATATAAATGACAAATTCCTCATGACAAGTGCCATCACTTTAGCGCAGTTCAAGCTGCATTGGTTGGCCAAGGCGCAAAGGGGGCTACTCCTTGACAGGCTTGAGCAGGAGCTTGCATAAGTAGCAAACAGGGAGGTGCCGGCACCTGACAAGATCGTAGCAATGGAGGGAATGGCCCGAAAGGGCAATGATTTTTTTTACTTTGCAAGCACGGACTGTGGAGGCTATGCAACAGATCACAATGCCACGAAAGAACTGAGTCGGTACACGGAGGTCCTGGATGTCGGCGTAACGACAGTCTTAAAGTACCTCACGCACACGCACGACCTCTTCCTTAAGTACAACGCAGCTGTGCTTTCAAGTGCACCAGTAAAGCACCTTTTTAGTTTCGCCGGTAACGTCTTTCAAAGGAAGAGGGGAAGAATGTCTGGCAACCACTTTGAGATGCAGCTATTCTTACGAGCAAATAAATCCTACCTATGAGTCTCGAAACGACATCCACGGGTCTTCCTTACAATCGATAGTAGAAAGTATTTTAAATGTGTCTCAAATACTTTTTGAAATATTTAGTAGCCTATTTTAAATACTTCTGTTTTAAAGTATTTTAACTCGTATTTTAAATAAAAGTGGTAGTCAGTATTTAATATCTTATTTTAAATACTTTTCAGCGGCATCCTGCACATGTCTGCTTGGAAGGCTGTGGATATCGCAGAGACCTCGGGCAAACTCTAGTTAAATATGACAGGGGGAGTGGGGTGGACTGTTGGGAATATCAGGAGCCAAGCAGGGACAGAGGTGCAACTTTGAACGCAGTGAGCAAGCACCAAAAGTGATCTTCCAACAGGATAAATTTCATGTACAGTCCTTATAACCGCTTGCTGATGCTACAAAGAGCCTTCCCGGTATAGGTGAGGAAAAAAAAAATAATAAAAACACCACAACTACCAACAGAAGAGGAAACTTTTCTTTAACTGATAGTGAAACACACCCACGGATCGTATCTACAACACCGACCTATTTATCTATTTAGTGCTGCAAACCCTCACCCGAGGCCTCAAAGAGGTCATGTCTGTCATAGTTGTTAAAGCCTATTGCCCCCACAGGAAAAATGGGAACATCCCTTCCCATGCAAGTTCAGCGCTAAGATTCACTTATGCCTCATTTACATAGCAAACAGAAATTGTTCGTATCGTGAGGCACAGAAACATTTCGTCATCGCTAATAGCTGGAATACCTTTAGACTACAATAGTCTTCAATTCTGCTCACTCAGTTCTTCATATAACTCAATAATTAATAGTTAGTTAATGTATTTTAGTAAATTATTCATCGAAAACTGATGCGATCAGCTAGAAAAGATGTCTGCCAGGTCAGTTATGTCAGACGTCCAAACGACATATCTGGGGCTCTCATAGACTTTTTTTTAAGGTCTGTGGCACCTAAAAAAAAGATGCCCTGTACATACACACAGATGCAAAAGATAATTACGTCTGACAATAATAAAAAATAATCTGCACTCTGGACAGGTATGTAGCCTTCTCCATAAACCTATCAGTACTGGTATATAGTGACCCTTTAATAAAGAATATTTCCATTTGTTGTACTCACATCTAAAATCCAAGCAAAATTGAAGTCTGGGTGCATCCAGCTTACAAAGTGCGTCAGGATGCCAATACTGTTCAAATCCCCGTAGAATCTTTGCTGTAGGTCAATGTACTGCACCTGTAACAGAAAAAGAAAGGGAAGAACTAAATGTTTGCATCAGGAAATTACACGGCAGGTCAAGCTCTCGCAAGCGCGTTAAGACGAGTGCTGAAACTTCTTAGGCTTTACAGCACATTTGTGTTCAATATATATTAGGATACCAGATACTAGTGTATGTGTATGTAATAGACGTCACCACGAAATTCCAGAACGCATTGCGCTATGATTTACGGGAAGGATTTATACGAACTATGGGAAGTAAGTTAACAGAAAAGCGTGAGAGGGGTTCAAACGGTTTCTCTTCTCTATGAGCATACGTGTTAGCCCATGTGAAGGCCGTTTAAAAAAGATGCCCTTAGGCTTTTCAGCAGCTTTCACATGAGCCTACGCTCTCCGGGGTTTCTGGTAACTCACCTCCCATAGTTCCATCGTGGCACAATGTGGTCTGGGATTTTTTCAAGTTGACTTTTGTTGAAGGAAGAGGCTCCTTACAGCTGTTCTAAGCACAGCCACTGGCTGAACCATTTAAATAAAATGGGTGCCACGGCTCAAGACCAAAAAGGAAGCTTGAGAAGCTCTCGAAGTCTGCAGAGATTAAAGAACTCAGCACATGCCCCACTTGGAAGAAAGAGTAAATAAGGTACAAGTTCTATGCCTTGTTTTTTTTTGTAAAGTAATTTGCATTGCTTTTATGATGCACAGTCGGAAGAACACATATTATCATGCCTGAAGCCCAAACTGGAGAGAAGTGATACTTGCAATCAATAAAAAGAGTGCAGTCAAAACCATGTGTCACGTGATGCAGTTTTTAAATAGGTTTTACCTTTACAGCAACATCTTTCCCATCCTTTGTCCGTGCTCGAAAAACTTGAGCCAAGCTTGCTGCTGCTATTGGGGTTCTGTTAAATTCTTCAAACATCTCTTCAGGTGAAGAATCAAAATCTTCCTTGAACAACTCAGTCAGCTATACAAAGCACAAACATACTTGAATGTAGTACCATGTTAGGTACCGTGAATATACTCACAGTGCAGCAGATAAACTCATAACATGTGCAAGGTGAACATACCTCATCTTTTACTCTGTGAAGAGCCTTATCATGTAGAACCTCAAGTGTTTCCAGGTACTCTCTTGGCATCAGGTGGTTCAGTGCTACCAGACTCTGGCCCAATTTAATATAGAGGCCTCCATTTGCTATGCAACCAGCAAGTATGCGATCAGCACCTCGCTGATGGCATTCATGCAATGCCTCCTTATATTCTTTTGTTCCCTACATGAAAGGAGATTCATTGCAATACCTGTTGGTTCTGTGTTTCCAGACATTTGTAGTTAAGTAAAATGAAAACACTGATAAGAACTGTTGTACACAAAGAAGTGTGCAGAGTGGACAAGACTAGTGAACTGAAATTAAAATCCAGATTTTCGTGTTCATATTAGCTTGTCAAATGCCGTGGAACTAGGCAGGCTACCTGTACACAGGGTTAGAAGCTATCCTTTACTTGTAGGTCTCGAGAAAATTAATATTCTGTGCAGCAGAAGAGTGCAAAGCTGTCTGTGCTGTGAAGAGTAGCTAAAACTAACTGACTTTGGTATGTAAAGTTTTCTCACCTCCTTTTTACCAAGTAGGCAGAACCAGTAATCAAAAGAAATAGTAAGGCCAGTCACCAACGTCCTAGAAAAGAGAAAGAGAAAACAGGCTGTTTCCTGTGTTCTCGTTTGCAGACCCTCAAGAGTCCACCAAGGGGCTATTGGGATACCAAAGAATATCATTACAATGACAGCCACACGACTATAACAGATCTTAGTGTATTGGTTTGGGAAGCCTGATGTACCACACCCATAATTAACACGAGACTGTGCACACATATAATGACTGATCTTGGTAAGTTTATGCTGACAATATAAATTGTCTGGAAAAGTTCAGAGAGAATAGTCTCCCTAAGTGCATAGCCGTACTGGCTATGCACTTAGGGAGACTGCGGGGGAACCCACATTCACACGTCCTGCTCCAGTTCGAGTCTGTGTGTGTTACAACAGCGCATGCAGTCTTCAGTGCATAACCATGTGACCTGTACTGCTTGTCGATGTTGATTCAGCCTAACCATGTTTGTTTTATTACTTTTCAACGACACGAATATCATTGCCCTAGCATATGGTGTGCTAGTCAGTTCACCAATAAAAATGTGAACTTCACAACAAAATATTTTATCTGAAAATTGTATAAACCATCTTTCCCAGATACATCGAAAGTACTCCTCTAGAGGTGCTTCATATTTGGGAGCCAGGGAGGAGGGGTCGCATATAGACAAGCAGAAAAGACAGGAACAATTGATCCTGTGTGCCACACCTTCTATGTATTTATCTGTTTATTTAACATATAACCTTTGTATACAAATCTGAGCCAACTAGCATCTCAGAACTAATAACTGGCATGCCTTGCATTGAGAAGGGAAGACCCACCCTGTCAGAAAAGAACCCAGAAGGTAAGAGTGCAGTGCCTTCCTGTCTATGGTAAACACACATACAAGACGTATATAAAATAAGTCAGCCCACACAGCTAGTAAAGAGAAACAGGACTCCTGAAGGAAACGAGAAAGGAGAATTACCTTGCAAACCTTCGAAATCCACCAAGAGTAACACGTACATATCTTCTGTCTGAAGAATTCAAAGACAAATACCATCCACAAGGAAGCACAATAGCAGACCCAAAGGCTAAAATGTGATAGGGCTTCAAATTCAGTTGCTGGTGGACTGCAGCAGCGTGCAGGTTCTTTGAATGTGATACATTTTGATATCTTTGGATGCTCCTGCCCAGAACCTGCACACAGTGAAAACTAATCTCCTAATTGCTCCACAACGACTGAGAAAAGATGAGCACATGTGTGAATGTTTACAATAGATGTGTTGAAGTCATGGTTAAACTATGAGTAAACTTAAAAGGTTTCTGTTTTGCAATTCTGACAATGTGACAAACATTCATAGTAGGGTGCGTGAGCATGGCAAGAGGTAGTTTCGGGGGTTCAAGCCTGTTTAGCATGAACATTATCGGTTGCTTTTAATCACAGCGCCACTGGGCGTTGAGAAACTCTGTATTCTGTTTGTTTCCTGCCTCATTCACAATAACTGCCATCATCAACGCCAGCATCAACATCACATGTTCAATACTTTCTTCATGCTGTTGGAGTATTATGTTGCTAACAAAAAAAAAAAAAATATATATATATATATATATTAAATCAGTTTGGTCAGCTAAGAGTTCAAAGATCGATTGTTGTAGTTCATAGCCACCGAAGTTTAGTAACAGCAGCAGTTTGCAGGATGAAAAATTAGTATGCCGATCTTTAGGGCAAACTTTTTTCAGAAAGCAGAGCATTGCATCCACAAAATCACATGCATTTTCGCATCCTGTGTTGTAATCACTGCACATTTGTGTTTATTCTCTGCCAACTGCTGCTGCTTCCTTTCTTTTCTTTTCTTTTTTTTTTTAGCTATAGTGTGTGTGTGTGTG
>JARGYV010113517.1:0-22222 GCA_029532675.1 Ornithodoros moubata | reverse complement strand
AAAAAAAAAAAACAAAAAAAAAAAAAAACGAAATTTAGCCTGATTGAAAAGCTCTCAAAACGTGCCACACTGATTACTACAACAGATATGCACTGGCAAAAGTTTAACTGAAAAAACTGTGATATACTTCTCTAGAAATCTGCTGTGGCAACGATTACGCGTTCCTCCTTCCCAAGAAATCATGAAAAGCGTCAAGCACAAGGTCATGACGTCCGAATATGGCCAGCTGCGACCTTAGACGAGTGGTGGGAAACTGCTGCCTAGCCGTGGCAATGTTTTTTATCCGATCAGCACTAAAAATGGGAAAACAAATGGATTCACATTTGTAGTCTTCAAGTGGGCCATATTCCACATCCAAGAACATTCGCTCCTCATTTGTCGATTGGAAGGTAGCTGATGAGAGTTACCAACGATTTTGAATGTAGTCTGTTCCTACCAGAACAAAGCGTACCGGTCTTCATGTATCTAGCATACGCGTGGTATGATGTATCTCTCTTATTAATTCAATTCATTTATTTGATCCTTATCGCGTTCCTCCCCCGGAACATCTGCACAAGCTTGTGTTAGCCGTGGTGTACGAAACTGTCCCTATAAACAGCGAAACTCCAAAAGTCATGTATTGTCCATTGACTGTCTTTGAGAAGGCTTCTGCGCTGTGACCGACCATGAAACAGGGCACACTTACAACTGCACTACTCGAATCTCTCCTCCAAACTGCCCCTTTGGCACTGCACTTGGGAAAGGAAAACTTGAAAAGACAGCTTCTTCTCAATATTCTCAGAGAGCGCCTCAAAATATTTGCTGACTACGAAACAGACAGACGTCAATCGTTGTGAACAGAATCTGTAAATCAAGAAAAATCTGTAGCAGCTGCTCATGCTACTTCAAAACCAAAGGTTGTAACAAATTAAATATAATGATTATATCGATATTAAACAGACGCTTGAATGGAGAACAGCACGGTCGCCACGAATTGTCACTGCAGTTATCAGGTGCAGGCTACCGAGGGCAGTACATTATCGGGTCATGCGCAATTTAACGTGTTTCGTCATAATCACTTGGTCCTCGGACGTAGAAAGTTGGTATTCCGGCATTCTTTTTGCGTCACGCTCGGGTGTCAGCACTTTTAGTTTCGGTATGGACAGCAAAGTTTGGTGACCAATATCCCAATTTCTGAAACCTGGGACAACCTCAGCCAACCAGTGCCTGCAAGTCTACTGAATAAATATGTGCCCCAGCTTCAATAATTAGAAAGTTAATGAGTGAACTAATGGGTCGTTAATTAGTTACATTCTGCTTTCTGAATAATGTCCGCCAGGCCGTATAGCTCACCTGTGCAGACAGCGTGCGCGTATATCTATCGCAACATATTTTGAAAAGTCTTTCATGACGGGGAAAAAAAGAGAAGACGAAAGTAACCCTGTATATGTGTAAAAAGCACAAGCTTTGCTGGAACATGTCTATTAATGCACCCTGAGGATTACACTGGGAAGTTTGGAGTAGCACGGAGAATACTGCAAATTAATTTTCATAAACGCAGGAAACTTGATAAGGTGAATCCACAGCAAATTACACCTGTAGTCTTCATTTTGTTATTTCACTCAGACTCTGGTATAAGCAAACTATTTTCAGAATGTAATAAGCTGCACATGCTCTTTCAAGAACTCGTACACTCTGAAGGCATTCAAGTCTCACTAATAGTCCTGTCAAAAGCAATTCATCCGATCAAGCTTCAAAGTTTGAGAACATCATTTTGTGTATTTCAGATATTCAGGGCAGCACAAATCTTTCAGAAAGAAATTAAAGTGAAACAGACTACTTTAATGAGACAACTGCTAATGGTGTACCAAAGGCACACAATCATAAACAATGAGGACAGGCAACTCTTGTAGATTCTTTTCTTAAAGCAAGAAGAGGCACTTAAGAGTTTACAGTTGTAAATGGATAGATGTTGAGGCTTCGTTTAAATTCTGTCACATCCGTGATGAAGACATCATCTGATTTGGTATTTACCGGCTCCAGATACTGAAGCTGGTATGTGACGTCTTCACTGTTCGATTCAGAACCGTTTGCAGCCTCATCAGACTTTTTCTGATGCATCCAAGGGTGCAAATGATGCATGTGTTCCATGCACCTGCGGAAACAGGAGCTGCGTCTTTCCGCAGGAACTTCAGAGATACTAGACTGACTCGCTGAAGGAGGCACTTGTTCAGTGGATCCAGGTAGTTGCGATTCTGATAGTCCAGCTTCTCCATACCCAACAACTTGAACAGACAACTTGCGGCATCGTGATTTCTCTGAATCAATGGACGGCAGAAGAGCCTTGCACCACGCTTTGAAGTCATCCAAGCGCAGGCTCCTAAGAAACTCTATTTCACGCTGCAACTTGTTAAACAAGTAACCGAATGACACAATCTCTGCCCAATAGCGGTAAGACTCTTCTTGCAAGCACAGGTCAGAGCAGCTCTTCAGCTTAATAAGTGAAGACACCTGCGTTGCAAATTCTTCCTCCGTCAGCTGGCTAATTTTTGAAGAAAATGTCTTCAAAAATGCTTCAATCTGCTCGTCTACATAAGAACAACTGAATTTCTTTGCTGAACAACACACTGTTACAGTAAAGCCCACAATGCCAAAAGTGTTCCTGTTAATGCAGTTCACATCATAGCCAAGCTGCGACTTGGTGCGTAAAATGTCGAAGCATGGCTCTTCCATGAAGTTGATTAGTAGAGATGCCTGAGTATGTTGGCTTACATCTCCGGGGCCCAGTTGATAATAGTTGGTTATAACCGAGTTTTTGTCTTCAAGGTTAAATGATGCTACCCTGCAGTAATGGCCACCAACAGGCAGCTGCACGACTCGAGACTCGGGAATCATAGATGGTGGCAGAGGCTTGCAGGCCAGTTTCTTTATCACCTGCTCAGCCATTCCCGAAGCTTCTTCAGCAGTAAAATTTCCATGAACCAGACCTTCAACGAACAAGTGACTTCTGAATTGCTCCACAAAGTTCCGCAGAGAGTCCACGGTGACATCTTTTTCAAGAAGACGCCTCTCTACGTGGGTCCAGTAGTTTTGTTGTAGAATAGACAACCGCAAATCTCTGGACAGTTTAGAAGGCTTCATGAATTCATTGTAGTAATGCTTGTGCAAATGCTTCTTGAGGTTTTCAAAAAGGTTTTCCTCCACTTCAAAGTTTGCCACATGGTCCAAGATGACGTCAAACAGCACGGGAAGTTTGTCATTAAATCCTTCAACTTGTATGACTAAACCTGTATCATTGCCATATATAGAGAAGTCCAATGAGGCACATTCAGCTGCATTTGTTTCTTGACTCATGTTCTGGTCTAGAACATCCACAAAGAGGTCAAGAAGAACAGCATTCTGTGGTGATGCCTGCAGCATGGAGGAAATTAGATGGAAATACACACAGGCTTTTGGAACATTAAACTTGTTATCTTGCTTGAACCAAAGACGGTAATGCTCGTCTTCATGCAGCTTGACTGGAAACTCAGTCTGATACAAGACATCACTTTTCAGTGTGAAGTCTGTGGCTATATACTTATTGGGTTGAGGAAGATCAAAATAGACATCTGGCGGACTGCATGACCAAGCTGCTTTCCAATCCTCTGGAACGCCTTCAGTGCAATACTGGGTTTCCATATAAGCTTCCTTCTCTTTGCAGATGCCCTGCTTATGATAGCGACAAGAAATAATCATAATATTCGCTTTTTCCGGAACCATATCATCCATGCACTTCTGAATGAGATCTGGCTTGTAGTCATAAAAAAGGCTGTCACCAGTCAGATAATGTTTGGGGGGATACAACTGCATGCTTTCACAGAGTTTTTCGACATAGTCTATAGGGCTTTCTTCTTCACACCATCGAAAATTGTTCTCCTCTATTGTCTTTATCTCTTCAAAGATCCTTTCATTAGGGCCCCGCTGTCGAGCCATATCCATGAAACCAAACACTGCAACTAGTACGTCTTTCACATGCTTCAGGCCCTCTTCAGTGAGAGAAATGGTGATATTAAACAGTGAGCAAAGGGAGTTAAACTGGAAACCAGAACCTTCATTACCAGCTACAAGACTAAGTGCCCAGGATTTTTCTCTAAGGTAAGCAAGTATGCTTCCAGGACCTTCGTAACCAACAATCCAAGCAATATAGTCGAGTGGCTTTGCCTTGTACTCGTGCAGCATTGCAGGGAGCACCCACGTAACAGACAGTTTATTGACTTTTTTCATTGGCTGCACCTTGTAAACTTTGTTGAATTTCTCTGGTGGGAATGGCACTACCGAGGATAAGTTCAACTGTTCCTTCTGCTTTGCTCCACGCTGTGGTACAAGTGAAAATCTCTCCCTGACCATCTCTTCCATCTCATCGAGTGAATACCTTGATTGCACAGCGAGGGTCATGACCTCCGTACTGTAATGATCCTTAAAAAACTTGCACAATTCGGCATGGACATCAGTGCCATCATTTTGAGGCAACTCTTTCAGTGTTCTTGTGTTACCCCACATAAATTTGCGCATAGGATGACCTGGGCAAGACAAGCTCCCGAGCAACTGTTGAAGACGACAGGAATCTGATGGAAGGTTGAGCTGGAACTCGCTGTCGATAGCCTGCAGTTCTCTTTCCATACTTTCCTTTCTCATCAGTGGAGCGATAAAGAAATTGGCAAAAATGTCGAGTGCGTGTGCAAAATGTTTTTGATGTACTTCCATCTTGAACACAGTTCTCTCACATTCTGTGTATGCATTGTCACTTCCACCATGTTTGTTGAGGAATGAATCAAATGAGTTTTCCTTAGGGTACTTCTCACTGCCCATAAACAACATGTGTTCAAGGAAGTGAGCAAGTCCTTGAAGGTGCTCAGGGTCATGAAAGCTTCCCACTCCAACACAAAGTGCTGCTGCAGCCATCTTCTCTTTTCGTTCCTTACAAGATCTGCTTTCCCCTTTACCGTGAGATGAAACCATACTGTCTTTGGGCTCTGTCTCACTACAATGACCACTGTCATCATCACTGTCGCTACCATACGACGTATCATCATCACTACCGTACTGACTAGACGCAGCACTTCCATCGGTATTGCTTGAGGCTGCCGTCCCAAGGGGGTCCTTTTCCGATGCCACATCTTCACTGTTTCCAGGGGAGAGATAATTAGCGATTGCTGACGCTATGCTTATTTTGGGTGGCGACGACGCATCAGCTGCTGGAGCGCGAACGTGATGGGACAAT
The DNA here is from genome assembly GCA_029532675.1 of Ornithodoros moubata. Taxonomy (NCBI): domain Eukaryota; kingdom Metazoa; phylum Arthropoda; class Arachnida; order Ixodida; family Argasidae; genus Ornithodoros; species Ornithodoros moubata. The sequence continues at coordinate 16,983 of JARGYV010113517.1, read as the reverse complement.
GACGAATCTTCACCTGGTGTTGAGCGTCCATTTCTCGTCGTTCTGGACGAAGATCTAGACGACGTCGAGTGCCTTGAAGGGGATGTAGACGAAGACAGCGAAGACAATCGCCGTGCTTTGTGGTCGGAAATAAGTAGAGCAGTCAGCCCATTGTCAAGCTTGATGGCTCTGTAAGCACGTGTGTCACACGACGACTTAATTATATCTTCCATGCTCTTGTCCGGAACTCTCAATCGTAAAAGTGTCTTAAGCACCGCCGAGAGCGAACATCTAAAAACTGATCGCACATGCAACGTGATTCAACACTGTACCTTCATGCAGTCAGGGATACGAGTGCACTGTCCACGAATAATACGGGTGACGACGAAAACAGTGAAGTAAATAAGAACGTTAAGAGCCAGGCAAGTGGCACAAAAGTGATACGTGCTGTTTTGAGGTTTGTTAGCCCACAGTATTCCATGTGGCAATACGAGGCTTTAGAAACGGTAACACCGCACAACAAATGCAGATATCACACGCTGCCCTCTCGCAGACACGCAGCAATAGTTGACTAACTAATACCGCCATTGCGCGTTACTACTTTTTTGGGCTCTTATCTTCTACCCCGAACGCCTACCATGTTGTATCCCTACACCAGAAGAGAAAGGAGAGAGGGGAGGGCGAGGGAAAGGATCACGTGGGGTTTTGAAACTGGAAAACAAGAGGTGATACTTTGTGTTTGATCATTCGTACTCCTGTCTTTTTCTTCTCATGTCATCTGTATACACGTTGTATAACATGTTATGTCCCCGACCTAGGAAAGAAACCGCGTGTGAATGCACGTAAACTCGCATCTGGAACGGATTGAATTGGTGAAATGATTGCAACTCGAAGGACGTGGCCTGTCAGCCTTGGAACATGCTATTGAATTCTTTATTCGTGCTCTATTTCGTTGTATTTGTTTTAACTAGGTGTACATTTGTTTCACGTGGTGGTTGAGGCCAAGATGAGGAAATGAGATACTGAGATCCAGTATGTGTTCTCTGGTCAAAACCGAATGTTACACAGCACAAGTCATTGTGGCAGCTAGGAAGAAATAGAGGGTTATGCATTGTTACTTGTACGTGCAAGAATGAACAAAAATCCCAGTTCATCACGCGGAGCACTGTACCCCGTCCCGTGAGAACACATCAGAGAAGAGGGAAATGTGATCGGTGCACAGGGGAAGAGTTCGACTATAGTCATAAGTATTGTAAGTGTGTGAAGTGGTGTACAAAGCTCACTGATGCCAGTACAACTCAGGCGCCTTTCCCAGTACAACTCAGGCGGTTTTCTGTGTTTTCTATTTGGCTATGTTTAGCCACCAGGGGCGAATTTAGAGAGGAGGGGGGTTCTCGTCGGGAAAGCCCATAAAAGAAAATGCTACAGCCAGTGCCGATTTAGCTGGCTCTGGTCTGACCGTAACATTTTTCTTTAATTTTTTACTTGCTGTTTTCATAGTTGATATGCCTGACAAATTATTTACGTCATCAAATGATTCGCTCTTGCAATTGCAGGAACCACATTTCTATAGGAGCTAGAGACTATAAAGTGAAATACAACCACATTATTTTTTTTTCACAACAACCACATACATTTTTTCTTCCATGATGCCATATGTTAAACATTACCCATCAATTAATTTTCCACAGACTTTTACTAATTGCTTCATTCACAAGTGTAGTGCCAACAGGTGTGGAATCAGTGGAATCCAGTTGGCTTCAAAAGTGCCATGCTGTGCGCAAAACACAAATTCTAGTTGAGTCTGGTTCAGAGCAACATAGCTGAAATAGTCCCTTTCGTTATGAGTCATTTATGAGGGGTACCAAAAAAAAAACATTAAGTATTTTCTATAGGCAAGTGGACTTGCAGTGCTGCCTTTTCCCGCTAGGCTCGCTTACTAGACACTTTCCTTGCACAGTTGACGAAGTAGCGTCTGTGAGGAACTGTCGCAGCAGTCAGTGTGACTGTTTTCTTAAGCCTCTCCCAATGGTCTCAGTGATTTTGCAATGGCAAGCTTTAGGGACCAATTTTTTTTCTTGTTAAAGAAAACAGTGGTATAAACAGTTTCAATGCTACAGGAAGCTTCTACGAAAGACGCTTTACGTCAGGCAAAAATTTACGAGTGGTTTCCTTGCTTCAGAAGTGACCAAATGGCACTTGAAGCCCGTTCAGATAGCTCTCTGTGTCCAGAACAGAGGAAAACGTCTAAAAAGGCACCAGAGTGAACCAGCATTTTTGCAAGTGCTGAAGTTATTCTGTGAGGCACCGAGAAAAAATTACCTGAATTGTGGTGATTGATGGATGGCTACTTCGTTTTGACAATGCACGTGCCCACAAAGTGTTGAAAATCAACCAGTTTTTGGCTTAAAATAGCTCGACAAAGGTTTCTCACCCCCCTTACTCGCCCGACATGGGCCCTACGACTGCTTCTTACTCCCGTGTATGGAAAAAAACACAAGAGAAGGCGTATTCAGGATGTGGAAGAGGTTAAAAAAAAGTTGCCAGAGGCACTTGATGGTATTAGTTCAGAAACATACAAAAAATGTTTTGAACAGTGGAAAAACCGTTGGTACCAGTGCATATCATCTCATGGACAGTACTTTGAAGGGGATTAATGTTTTCCAGGATGTTACCTTGAGATAGACAAATTTTAAATGAGTAATCCTTGTTGCTTTTGGATACCTCCTCTTATGTAGGCAGCTGCACACCTGTGGTAACATCTCCCATTTTCATTAGTGTGGACCCCGTGACACCTGTTGAGCTGAGCAATTTTTATAAAAGAGCGCCTTCCTTGTCTTTAGTTGCCAAGTGACAATTTTACAGGTTTCTGTCCGGTTTGCAGTCCCTTGAATGATTGTGAAATCAGGAAATCGGGAGTAATGTTTGTAAGGTGCATGATTGGCCTGTTTTCAAAGGCCTCTTTACAAAACAGCTTTTTTGTGAGCTTTTCTCTTCCCTGATACAGCTCAGTTGGAGATCTTTGACACATGATTGCCACCCATGGAGGAGGATGAAGCTGAGGTTGACAATACATCTTCCCAGGTATGGAAGAGAGCTTGATAGCAATAATAATGAATTTATAAACAAAGTTGCATTTTAAGTTAAGTTTTTTTTTTTTTTTTTTTGTATACACATGTGCTATGGGAGGTAATTGACAAGGTTCTCACATTCTTTTTCCTACATAGGCTGATGAGATAGAGGCACTCATGGCAATTTATGAAGACTGGAAGGTTGAGGACGCAGAAAAACGTGTCTACAGTATTACACTGCATCATGAAGGCACCAGTGAGAACTTCTACTTTCAGGTGAATAATCACTGAATCTGCGGCTATAACACAGTCAATATACACAAACTAGCGCTCGACATGGGCTGTTTTGGTGAGGTTGAAAAGTCACTTCTGGCAGTTTGTTGAAATGTTTTCAACTTTTTAAATTCTAATTAGGATATACATATTCCTTGTGCCTGGTAGGACATCGAGAGCTACTTCCACATTTTAGCCCTCTGTAGCAAACACTAGTTCACCAGTTACGCGAGTTCAACTTTTGTTTAATTCTATATGCTCGTGCGATGTTTTTGTTGATCGTAATAGTTTTAACCTAAATATGAACCTAAATATGAACCTAAAACATACCAAGACTAAACATACCATCTAGATTTCCTTTGACTAATCGTTTGCTGCCATTTATTCTATTGCTCAATTATTTGTTGTCTACTTGTTATATGCCGCCATGTAACTTTTTTACAGTGTGTGCACGAATGGGAAAACTTTATTGCGGTTATTGGACACATAATAGATAAATAAATAAATTCCCAAGGCAAGGAAAAAAGAAAGAGGGCCTCCTTGGATAGATGAGATAGCATGAGAGGAGAATGAAGAAAACATAGTTTGAATGAACACTTGTGACTTATTGCAGATAAGACTGCCACCAGATTACCCCTCGGAGTCACCACCTATCTATCAAATGAGGTATGTAGGATTGATATGTTAGTCTACTCTGCAGTTTTTATTTACGAGAGAGTATTATATTCTGTGTACCAGCCTGTTTCACGTTTGAGTTTGGTGAGTTAAGATAAGGCAAATCATTGTTTTGGACCCATTAGCGCTCCATGGATGAGTCCATCTTCCAAAGAGGCCTTAGGAAATGCTCTGGAGGACCACTACTGGTAGGTGTCCCAGGAGTGTGTTCAAGAAAAAGAAGAAAGAAAAGATATTGCAATGTAGTACTGCATGTGTGGTTAGGTTCAGCTCACAAAATACAAAAAAAGCCTCGCCCATTAGCACTAGTAGAGCACCTCTTCAGGGTGAACAGTTTGTGACAGACTGCAATGGACTACATTCTTTACCCTTTACAAGTTGAAGGTGACTATAGATGGGTTAGTTATAAATAAAAAAATCCAACAAATCCAGTGTTGTGGGTAATGCAACTCGGGTCAGTAACAAATGTCTTCTTTAGAACTGTACATCGGGTTTGAACCTGAGCTGGCAGGTAAAGTCATTTTGTACCTGGGCTTCTATTTTATGCGCCATATCAAATTCTCTTCCAAATCTGTAGGTCTGCTGAAACCAGCCTGACAATAGCAGCAAAGTGCAAAGCACTGTATTACAAATATTCAACTGCTCTTTAAAGTCAGATGATTGCAGAATAGCAACATACTTGCAACGCCTAATGTCATAGAGCTGAAAAGATTATATGATCAGTCAACGTGAAGATAGATGTACTGCATCTTTTTTGAGAAGACAAACTACAACCTGTTCCTTATCCTGTAGGCAAATACCTTGATCGAATACAAATTGAAACCTTTTTGTGAAGAATCTTGAAGTACAGAATGTAATTCCATACGAGGTTAACCACATCGACAGAACCATTAGACGTAAATGTGACTTAGTTGAAGTCTGACAACAATGGTATTCAATCCAGATCCAAATTCCCCCAGTTAGTTAGGCACCAATAAAACCTCAGTTGTGTGTGCCCTCTGCATTCGAAGCAGGATTAATTGCAGGATAATGCGAGGGCATGCCGTCCCATGGTACAGAGTTGTAAGACGAAAGGGATTTTCACTGCGTCACCTGTGTCACACCTACGTAAGACTCAAGATACTTTTCCTCTCGCAGTACACATCTAAAGGAGGCGATTCTCTATGACTGGGTGGAAATAATAAAGAACTATTTGGTACAATATGAACAAGATGTCAGCAAAAAGAAACAGTCATTGCCGCCAGTCTTACAGGATCCCCCACTGGAGGATGTAGAAGAGGGTAAAAAGCTTCTTTTGTGCTTCTGTTGCCCATATTGAATACATAGTTTGCTTTAGTATGGAAATAAAGCAGATTACTGTTTGTTCGCTGCCCGGCCTGTAGCATTTTGTTGTTGTCTCTACATTGAACACCTGCAGTGAAACATTCCAGTTGGAACAGGACGGTGTGAATTTTTCAGAACTGCAGTGTGAGCAGGTACCGGAGATTTTCCACGGTGAAAAGTTTGTTGACCGTAGAAGCACGTTTCAGGCTCATCTAGCTGCAGTCACTAATACAAAACAGGTAAATCCCAACCTAAACTAGAGAGTTTGAAATTGCCCACACACACCTGCGTGTCTTAACTTTTATCAGACCAGAAAATGATTTTCATATTGACAGTATCACCTGTAGGATATTTTCCTGACAAAAATATCCTGTTTTTTCAATCTGTGCATGATGGAACATGTGGGTTGACACTAAATATTTGGAATTCGGATCGTTTAGACCACGGAAGCATAAAAGACAGAGAACATAAGACCTTAAATTTGCTCCTGGGCCATAAAACTTGCTGCTACCTATATATGAAAGCTTCGTGCCATGTACAAACGTGTGAAACAAGTTTTTCAATATTTCCAAGGTGGAGTACGTATTGGCCGCATTGAAACTGAACAAAAAAATTGCAGAAGCAACGCATAATATCTGGGCCTATAGGTATGTCAACGAATTCCTGGTGTGAAGTTTGATGTGAATTTTTGTTGAAATATTATACCCCAATACTCTGTATCTACAAGTGGAGAAAGACAGAGGAAGAGAAAGGACAGGGTCACTAACTCCATATGTCTTTCACATAGAATAATGCAAAATCAGGACAAAGGGATTGTCTTAAAGGATTGTGAAGATGATGGTGAAACACATGCTGGAAACCGTCTACTTCACCTACTTGATGTAAGTAGCACCTGCGCTAATCTGCTGTACGTTGAGAAAAAATCGGATCAATTAAGCAGACTAAAAAGGGGAAACTGGACACAAAAAACTGTGCTCTGAAGATCTCTTAGAATCACTGAATGAAAGTTGGTAAGAAGATAAACTATTTCAATAACAGAATAGTGTTTGGTGTGCGTAGCCTTTGATGTTTTCTCATATAATGAGGTCCATGCTTTTATCGTGGGACCTTTTAAGAAAATGTTCCATGTTTACAATTAGTTGTGTGTACTTGAATGTCACCCTTTAGGATTTCAAGAAATGGAACAGGCCCCTAATGTACACTTCCCGTCTTTAACAGTGCCGTTGTACTGTAAGCAGGATATGTGCTAATTAAGACAAGTTTTCTCCCCACAGATTGTGGATGCAAGAGATGTCTATGTAGTCGTAACAAGATGGTATGGTGGGATACACCTTGGACCTGACCGTTTTAAGCATATTAATAACTGTGCTCGAGATGTACTCCTCCAACATGGCTACATAAAACAAGATAAGACCAGCTCTCCTGGAGAAGGAAAAAGCAAAGAGAAAAGAAGAAGTACTCCAAAGAAGAGGAACTGATATTCCTCAAGCATAAGCCTTAAAATGTAAAACTTATATAGCATAATCAATTTTATATTTTCACCAACTGTCACAAACGCATTTTCATATGAATCGTACATATGTGACTGCCTTTGCCCTCCCGTTTTTTTTTTTTTTTTTAATGAATAGGTAGATGCACGGAGAGGGGATTGTTATTACAAATTGCATGCTGCATGTTCTGCAATAAAGTTGTGTTCAACTTACAGCTCTGAGTTTCTCTTTTTTTATGCAGATTTTGTGACAACTACAAACTAAAAAACGAGTAAAGCTGTGCACAGGCCAAATGCACACATCATGCATGAAGAACAAGAAAAGACTTGTCACAGTGATCTCTTGTGACCTTGCGAACTTAAGAAAATCTGAGTTGCAGAAACAACTTAGCACTGTGAGAAGATTTCACCTTTTCTCTTTTTAGGGCAGGTAGTTACGTCTGTGAATATTCAGCGTTCTATGTTCAATAGAACAGTGCTCCATTCGAAATTTGACATGAATTCTGATATGCACGAATTTAGAATACATCTTTCATGAGCTAAGGAATTTCATAAAATGCAGGAATACAAAGGGAAGATGTTTTGTCAAGTTAGGCTCCGTTCATAGCACTATGTTCATTCATTCAGCATTATATTCATTCAGCAAATATGTGCCTCTAACACTTGCCAGAACTATGAAGCTGAATTTCCAACTATAATGGCAAGTGCACAGGTTGACATCTCCACAAAGGTGCCAAAATGCTAGAGAGTGGTCCTCTATGATGGCAGGTGCCGTGGCTAATACAGTCTATGCGCGCTTGTCCAGACAGTGCCATTTCTTGTGAAAATAATCTGATAGCAAGGGATCCACGTAAGTGAGACCGCAAAATAGAGAGGCTCGAATTAATCAGAAACGTACATCTTTATATTCAGGACTAGACAGAAAAGCATCCTTGGTCATCAGTTTCATCCTAATGCACGCATTCAGTTCTTTCAGAGCTTCACTCATGCCATGAACTGCCCACTATCACACGAGGTTAACATTTTCTTCCCCTGCCTCCCTTGTTGGAAGAGCTGAGGACATCTCCCACAGCGAAATTGGGGAAATTCAGCCCAACCTTTGTCTTGGCACAGTCCTGCATATCTCCACATGGGCGCTGTCTTTCTTCCAGTGACATGTGGAAATGTTACTTGTCATGCTGATGCCGTCAACAATTAAGAGTGCTAAGTGAACGTGCGGCAGGCAACAAGTTCAAAATGCATGGAAGACCTGCTCTTGTGGTGTGGAATGACCAGGCTGCTTAACAGATTACCTTTGGGGCACCACAAAAAATGGGAATACCCAGCTCCATTCACTAAACACGACACCATGAGGAGGGTACTCGACCTTGCTTGACCAGATTTAGGCTGAGTTTTCACACCCTGAACAACACCTAAATGAGTGAGGGGAAGCATACCTTTAGACTCCTTGAGAGACTGAATAAGCAAAGCCCTCTGCCGTACATTTGCTGCTTCATTTTCCTAAAATCTTTGTCCGGGTCCTGAAGCTGAAGTTAGGATAAATAAAGTCACAACACATGGAAGAGATCCACACCTATAAATTTTTTACCGTATAGTGCAGAATCCGGATAAATGAAGTCCAGATAAACTTGTATCAACTGTATTTTGCATGCAGATCTTTCATCCTTTACTTTTTGGTTAAAAATAAACAGTGTACTGAAATTTCTAACAAACACAAGAAGGGTATTTGTTGTATAACTGTTTGAATTACTTACTTCAGAATTATTCAAAGGAGACATTTATTCACCTTACGTTTGTTTCAAACTACAACATCACATATTTGCATGGACCTACAGATAATTAATGCAAGACACTGCATATGGCCAAAAGCTGAGGTGTTCGTTTAAAAAAAGTAATTTCAAATGGGACACAAATTATTGTAGTATGCAAACATGCAGTATGCTTAGACCAAGTACAGGCTTTCTATTACAAAGTCTAGAACTAAACTCCAATATAGAGTAGTAACCCCATTACTCCTTCTGCCTCTCCTCCACGACGTTGTCCATTGTCTACTGTCCATTGTCCATTGACTACAACACAATCCATCATCTGCTACACATCAAAACCACAATGAACTATTCGACAGAATGACACTGCAACTCGGCAACTTAATGCTTCAGTCTAAATTGTCCTCTTTGTGTTTTGCTAACCAGGTATTTAAAGAGGTTTGGACAGTCGACCTCAACTAGTGTTTAGTAAACATATGGGAAACGAAAAATGAGCCTGTGGAGACCTAAACCATAGTCTGCCAGTGTGCAGGACAACCTTTGAGATACCAGCATATTTGCTTGAAGTGTTTTATGACGACGATGGTCCATGTGTCACGACCCCTTTAATGGTAACCAATAAAACAGAGCTACTGGACGTTGATAGGATGCGTTTTATTTCTCACCTCATTTGTTGTAACATTATTAGAAAGAGTTGCCACATGCCATGATTGTTTGGCCATGTAAATGAAAGTACAATGTAGAGAAGTGTGAGAATAGGTGTGCTTTGCAACCTGATGAGAGGGTTGCTGCTACTTTGGTGTAATTGGTCACACCTCTGGCAGGTGGAGTCAGAGGGAAGGTCTCATCAGTGTGTGGGTTTCATGTGTTTTCATTGCTTGCCTTACATTAATTATTGTGCTACTGAGCAACGTGAAGTTTTGTATTCGTGTAGGTATTCCCGTGTTTCGGGCGCCTCACTTAATACCATTCTCATTTACTACACTGTGTAGCAAAATTTTATTATTACTTTAGACTTGGTCCTCAAGCATCCATAAACATGTTAAATGCAAAGCTGATCATTATCCTCACCTATTCTTTCAGCTTTACTGGACTATTGATGTTATGCTTGTTGCAACACAGGTCTTGTACTCTTTTAACACTGGGACCAGTACTAGTGAATACTGTACCTGTGACCAGCACACACACCAGAATGTACTATGCAAAGCCAGGAGAACTATCAGTTCTATAACACCTCAAATCGAAATATACGACTGGGAGTTAGAAGGCTACAGTATTGTATTTGTTCTTTCATTCTGCACTGTACCAACTACCACCATTATTACATTTAACGGATAAGGAATGTAGAGAATTCTCGAAAAAAGAAGCTCATTTTTAAAGTTGTACGTGTTGTCAAATTGCTGAAAAAATCTCGCACAAGGCGTTTAAACACACACAGAATAAAGTGGAATGACTGATCAATAAACTCAATTACACACATCTCAGAACACAGAGGCATATTGGAAAGTTTTTGTCTCTGCATTGTGGAATCTGTGCATTACTTGTTTGCACATGCTGCACATTGGTGATGAAAATCTGAAGGGGTTACACTGTATTGATGCAGAAAGGTTTTAGAAAATGCAGCTTCGCAGCATTCATTATTTACAAAGTGTCTTTAGCACAATACAGGAAAAATAAAGAAAAGGCAAAGGTGAGAAGAGAAAGAGAGAGAGAGAAAGAACAAGAGGACCTCTTTTTTACACACATCTGAACCATGCTTTTGCGGCTACAGAACTGGCAGGTTTTCATTTGTGAAAGATGCTACATTTTGATGCATGTTGTAAAGTACATGGGGTAGGTGATAATTTATGTATACCTTCTAGGCACTAACATATAAGCGTTAATACATGTCAAAACAGTGAAATTACCTAGCTAAAACTATACTGGACCACAGTGAACATCTTGCTGCTCTTTGTGCAGCTTCAGTATACACAATGGAAAAGAATGACAGGCAAGAGGCTAATCCATTAGGTTTATAAGAATATACAGTGCTACTTTGTATATTGAAGGAACTAATTCCACTGACTAACCTTATAGTCAATCTCTTTGTCAACCTCTTCTTGTGATGTTTGTGCTACATTTCTAAGCTTCTAAAGGTACAGTTCTTAAAAGTCAAGAACTCTGGCATGATGCAGTTGCACAAAGTAGATAAAATGTAGCCAGAATAGAGAGTTCATATGTCCAGTGCCAGAGGAAGAGTAGTTCCACATGGGCCATCAAAGTGGAAGCTGGAAATTCAGAACAGTGTGCGTGTAAAGATGTCTTAGCATAAGGTGCTCATCAACTGTCTTTCATTTTGTAACTTTCTTCCCTTATTTCCTCACACAGCAAACTTGGTTGAAGGCAGGCACTTCAGCTCACCATTACTGTAATGCAGTGCTTCTCAGCCTTACCTATCTGGTAAAACACAACCATGCGCAAGGAGTTCACTCATGCAATTCCTGAGTATCATTTAAATGCTAAATTATAACAAAGTGCTCTTATAACAGAGAGAAGGAGCATCCTTTGCATTCAACTCTCACTCGTGAGAATTCCAGTTTTTATTTTCTCAGTGTTCAATCAGACTGAAGAAACGCTCTTAATTTTTATAACTGCTTAGATTCGACTCACCCAAAGTTGTCTGTGCCAGATGTAGTCTCCAAATTAAATTCAGCAACAGGTACACCACGTGCTGCTACTTCTGGAGCAAACATTGCAGCAGGGTATACAACAGAGGATGTGCCGATCTATAAAAGCAAAGTGCACTTAAGTGCAAGTAACTGTAGAGCGTGTTGGTTAAACATAATCATGATGATGGAACGCGAAATCATAGGGACGGACACGGACGGCGTTCTGGACGCCCTCCTGGTCCATCCCCGTGTTTTTGCATTTCCTCTTTATGAACAAAGTGGACTTGTATCATTTAAATCACAGAACCTGAAATTACAGGCAAAATACACCAAAGATTTTGAAAGATATACGTACCACCAAGCAGAGATCACACTTTTCCAATTCAGCAGTAGCTTTTGTTAAAACGTCCGGTTCAAGTGATTCTCCAAACCAAACCACATGAGGTCTTAGCAGCCCTGAGCACTTTTTGCACCTATGTTGAAGCACAAGTTTTCGCACTTCAGCAACTTCATATGAATAACCAGCATATATATACAGTCGAACCTTGATATAACAAAATTCACGGGGTACGCAATTTCTTTCATTCTATCAGGTATTTCGTTTTATTGAAATCGACGAACACCAAATCTTGAAATCGACAAAAAGCTATATATATATATACAATATATGGTGGACAATCAACAAGAGCAAATTAAGACACAATTCCTCACCATGGTAGATTTCCTAAAGGGATGCTCGCATCGGAAGCATCGGGGTCTGGAGCCCTACAAGATTTAAGTGGGCGGATAGATATGTGAATAATCACAAACGCGAAAAAACAACAAACAATGGACAAAAGCATATTGTGATTCAAGTGTGCAAGATATGTACGTGTACATGCATATATAGGTGCGCACATGCATGCACAAGATATGTGATAAGTAACACTTGAGATCATCGAACTCGCATTAATGTTACAAGCAGGACTACGCAAATATTGAGAGGCAAATAACTCAAGCGTGTGTGCTACAGATATTAAAGAATTGGATATTCCACATCCACTTTTTCAAGCGTGTGGCTATTCTGTGAATATTATGTTCCTCTGGCAAAAGTGATTTCTGCACTTGTCAGAGACCAGCACTGTTAATCTGTTATATAATACCACTCCTTGAACAACAAGACTGACGAATGCTTGGAACACTCGGCTTGTGAATGAGTTCACTGTGTTATAAATTGCAGTTGCTATTTTACAGCACATTTTGAAACTGTAGCACAGTGACTACACATGCTTCATTATACTTTAATATTATGGCATTATGACACTGAAGCAAAAGGGCTCAGGTTGAGGTCCTCTGTTACTCAGAGCTCAGAGACATTTTTGAAGAACACCTATCTCGGTGTGAAATGTTGTCCCCCTATCTCCCCTGAGGTTTTTTTGCTTCAATTGGTGCTGCATCGGTTCGCTGTGCTTATTTTCTCTTCAGTTGAACATTATGTGCTCCATTCTGCATTTCTAAAGAGTGCAATATTCTTCCCTGTGCACAGTGATACTATATTTATGACAGTCACATGAGATGAACTTTGTAGGACTTGATGCTTCATACCCTTTTCCTTCAAAGGCTGGTGTAATTGGATTGTCTTTGTTCACAGCAACATCTCCACACTTGGTACATCTTGTTTTAAACAGTGTGCCTAGAAGATGAAGCCTTTAAATGTGATCGCAAAACGCTGAACAGCACAGCAACTGAAATCTAATACAAAACCGTAGTATCATGCATTGCATCGCAAACACACAATATGGACTACCAGCATGTCAATGACCCCATCTGGCTGACATTCCCTACTATCAATAAACATATCCCCACCCCTTCATCTTTGAGGCAGAGTCACTTCTTCAGAACACCCATGACAGAGTTCTATTCACATGGTTTGCACTAATCATGCAATATATTGATGAAAACTATTACTACTGTGTTCCCCTCACTTGTCTCTCAAGAATGACACAACTATTAACACATGATAATGGCCTGGTGATTTTTGAGGAATTTTGTGCTGGGCAGATCCCGATAATGTTACTATAGTACATATTCAAAAGCTACCAAACAACAATTTCTTGAAAATCAGCAAGAATGTGATGTATTGTAAAAATTATCCTTACCTGAGTGTACACTTTAAAATGAGGGGTACACTGTAGCAGTAGAATTACAAACATATATTTTACTGTTTCTGTGAATTATGCAAATGAAAACTTCCTATGGAATAGCTGAAGAAGTGATGCCCTCTTAAGTTACAAAGAACAATCAGGATGAGTCCACAAGTAAGAGGAGAGACACGAAAAAATAAAGCAATGTAGATTGAAACAAGACAGCATCCAACAAACAACAGCTCAGTATCTCTCACAGCTACATACCGTGAAGCTCCAACAAGTTTTTTGTTCCTGCAGCCTGATGAAGCTCATCAATATTTTGTGTGATAACCACAAGTCTTTTTCCAGCCTTCTCAAACTTCTCCTCAGCTTTAGCAAGGGCTTGATGTGCCTTTGAAGTATACAATGTCATATTAAGCTCTTCCCTTAACAAATGATAAGCGTCCAAGATTTTTGCCGAGTCGATAGGTGAAGTGAAGTGGGCAGCTAAATACGCATTTTAGGTGGTCATTGCTTTGGAGAAGGTGTTCAAATATCCGCAAAATTGATTTAACGTTTAGGAGGTCATTAGTGTGCTTTGTAATGAAGTTGATTAGGGGTGTCTCAGTCCTTTTCCGTGACTCAAGGACAAGGACTTGGCTACGGTTAAGAGCAAGTGCCTTGTGTCAGAATTCGTTTAGGAGTGTTTGGGGGTAGTCTCTGTGTGTGAGTGTGTCGCAGAGATCATCAAGCTTCTCAGTGTAGTCCGAGTCGTCGGAGCAGATTCTGCGAGTCTTACACTTTGTCCGCTTGTGGCTTAAAACCAACTTGTTAAAGCCAACAAAAAGCTTGTAGCTACCAACCTTACAGTGTCGCAGGTGGTGGCTGTGAAAGTGAAGATATTGCTTATCAGTTTTTTTTTTTTATACAGTGTTATGGTGAGCTTGCTGTTTTCTAGTATTATAGATACGTCAAGAAAGTTAATGGATCGTGTGGAATGTTCCCACGTGAAATTTATTGTGTCAAGCGCATTGTTGAGTAGAGCTACCAGATTATGGAGGAATTGTTGTTCTTGGTGTTCCTAGGTTATGAAGATGTCATTGATGTAACGGAGGTATACTGTGGGCTTAAGTGGAAGTTTAGGGAGTACAGTACCTCTCAAGTCGGACAACTCCCTAAGTCGGACGAAAAGTTGTTGCACCGGCGTGCTTCCATTGAAAACACATGGGGAGATGACCTCCCTATCTCGGAAGTAGGACAGCGTTTTCTTGTTAAGTCGGACAAAAGGCTAAGCCTCAGCTTCTCAAACTTAGTCTGAATTTCCGCTCAGAAAACCTGTGGCCAGCTAATCCGTTGACCTATGAACAATTGTGCTCGGATCACGAAGAAGAATGGGTTTCTGAACGCGTTTGACATTTTGAGTCATTCTTTTCCATGGAACCACTTGCCTCCTCGCGTACTTACAAACGTGATAACAGTTGCCTGTCAGATGTGTGCTTCTATTCTGGCTGCAGACCTTGTAGGGAGAGCTCAGTGGACCGCCCATCAATGCCGAAGCAAAGGCGACGCTCGAGAGGAAGGAAGAAGTTCTCGACAGGCTGCAGCTGCACAGAAGAGCAACATGCAAGCAAGAGGAATTTAAGGTTTCCAAGACAACGGTGTCCAAAGTCAGTACGAGCAGAGATGAAATCTTGTCCACTTGGCAGCAGAACTCCAAGAGCAACAGTAAAAGGGTCCTCAGGAAGATGGACAACGAGAGCATGAACGAAAAGCTGCCGCATTTCTTTTTTGATTGTCGATCAAAAAACATTCCCATTTCCGGCCCAATGTTGCAAGAAGCAGCGTTAGGAGCTGCAAGGAGTGAAGGTGCACATGAATTTAAAGCAAGCAATGCGTGGCTTGCAAGGTTCCGAGATAGACATGCCATTGAATACAAGGCACTTAGTGGAAAAGCAGCTGAGATTGACACTAGGGCAGCCGAAGAATGGCTTAAAAGGGTCCCGGATGTTGCTCGTGGTTATGAAGCAAAAGATGTCTTAACTTAGATGTCTTCAACGCAGACGAAACTGCACTCTTCTACAGACAAATTCCGAAGAAGTCCCTTGTTACCAAGGTCGACAAGTGCAAAAGTGGGAAACTTGCGAAGGAACATTTGAGTGTTTTGCTCTGCTGCAGTGCTACAGGAGAGAAGCTGAAGCCTTTGGTAGTAGGACATGCAGCGCACCTGAGGGTGTTCAGGCAACGCCAGATCCAGCCCTCCAATTTGCCTGTCCATTGGTTTTTTAATAGGAAGGCCTGAATGACTTCTGCCATACTCAGTGAGTGGTTGACAGTTGTCAACCAGCAAATGAGATCGGAAGGCCGCCGGGTTCTCATCATAGTGGACAATGTTCCAAGCCACGTGATGACGAAGACCCTGCCCAACGTGGAAGTTAAGTTCCTCCCTCCAAACTTAACAAGTGCTGTCCAACCCTTAGATCAGGGCATCATAGTCAGTCAAGCTCCACTACATAAAACTGCTGCTGTCAAGTCTGGTTTCCAAGGCCGCCACCTGCACCACTGTGTCCGAATATCTCAGGAAAGTTACTGTTTTAGATGCAATCAGCTGGCTTGCAGGTGCCTGGAAGGTAGTTCGCTTGGAGACAGTTTGAAAGTGCTTCGCTAGGTGTGGCTTTACAAATGAAGTGAGTGTGTGTTATGGTAAAATCGAGGACGACGATGACACGAAGACGTAGGACTACTTCCAGGAGTGATTTGGACTGGTGAGCATGGAAGAATACGCAAACCTTGACCAGGACGTCGAAGTGCATCACTGTGGCCAGGACACAACCACACCACTTGTGAACAGGACAGTGATGATGAATGCTACAGTGAAGATGGCTCCGGAGAGGATAAGGACGTGATGCCACATCACATGCCTACGGACGCTTCTACTGCTTTCCAGATACTAGAGGAATATACATACCAGTCACTTCCCCACTAGCAAGTGAAGTTCTGAACTTGAAACTCAGATTTGAGGGTGCCTTAGTGGATAACGCAGTAAAGAATGCAGTTCAGAGCAAGATAACAGAATATTTTCGATAGATACTGCTTCACATTCGGAGGCATCTCTGGATGATAGTGACCGGAAAATGTCGATTATGGTGTCAGTGCTAGCATCCCTGGTGATTCTGTGGTTGTGTGCGGTAAGTGTGGGTGATCGTGTAGCGCGGCCTCTCTTAGGTGGAGTGGCTGAGTTGGTATGACACATAGCTGCTGCACTACTGGAATTAAGCTTCCTAAGCTTGGACCTTTCTTTTGAAGCAATAGATGTTTGAATTTCTCGATATGTGTATGTAGAGCATTCGCCTTTGCGTTTGTGTGTGCTGGTGTGATTTATGTCCGTTTGGACTGATGCGAGCTGTATGTGGCATTGTTCCTCAAGTATTTCTAAGAATGCGTGTGATGTGTTATTTATGGTTGAATCCCATTGACGTCTGAGATTATGTGTTAACTACCTCTAAAGCAGGGAGAGTTTTGGAGGTTAAGCCCTTGGGGCATGTGCTGGGGCTTAGGTGGTGGTTGTACAGGGTGGCCTATCAGCTATTGTTGACTTTGGACCTAAATATCTCAGCCCAGAGTGGCGCTAGCGACTCGCGGTTTTCGGTTCCGTAA
>JARGYV010113508.1:0-15514 GCA_029532675.1 Ornithodoros moubata | reverse complement strand
CCGTTTGCGGCCAGGGAATAAACGAGGCCCCGGTGGCCTCTAAGACACCCAATCACAGGCCCATCATCAGACGCCCAATCACGTGGTCGTAAATAAGAAACTTAGAGCAATTCGTCAACTCCCGGAGCGTGGAAGTACAGAGTACGTGTAGTTTGAGTTGACTGTCAGGACTCGTCCTTAATTTCGCTACGCAGTGAATGAGATTGCAGGACGACGACATTGATTTCGTATATTGCTAGCAAACGGCTGCAGTGACGTCAGCGAGAATAACTACGTTTCGCCTCACAAGCATTGAGTAAAAGGGAGGGGGGAAAAGTACAAGCGAGGACTCTTTTATGGTAATGAGACGGGCGAAACGTAATTAAGATTTACCAGCCTGTGAGTCTGTTGCTGAGCCGAGAGCTGTCATCTATGCTACCAAGTGACGAGCTCGTCCAGAAAAAGACAAAATAAATCATGCGTCTTAGTTGCTCTTCTGTGTGTTGTCGTCGCAATAATTGCGGACTATGAGGCAGACTTGGTCATGTAGGAAAGAGCTCGAAGAGTCTTAAAGATAAAAGGAAAGACTGGAGCAGATACTGTGGTTTCCAAATCGCGTAGCATTATATGAACTGATACTAGCAATCTGCTTACGTACGAATTATGGCTATTACGATTGTGTAGCATTTTGGGTAAGAGCACAGTTCTCAAGAAAGAGACACATCGAATGTGGGATTCAATTCATGGAAGCGATCACAGGAAGGTCAGGTGGCATAGGAGCCACGTGGGGCTGCTTGCTCTGTCTCCTTCTTTTTCGGGCTTCTCTAGTCCGCTCGTCACAATTTACTCCGAAGAGTAAAACCGAATTGAATGTGGGTCTATCCTCCACGTAACCAACATGTCTCCACGGAAACTAACCTAATCTGGGTCACGAACCTAAATCATTGAACGTGGTCCCATTCTCGACTTGAGCAATACGTCTCCACCGAGCGTAACCTAACTTTAGTCACGAACAGAAGTTATTGAACGCGCGCTCATTCTCGACGTGAATAACATGTCCCCAATGCCACTAACCTAACCTGTGTCATGAGTGGAGAGCGTTCAGTTCTGGTTCTGGTAAAGGTAGTGATCGTGTAAATAACAAAAAAAAAAAAAAAAGTCAGACGAAAAAGAAAGATTGCAGTACTTTACAAGAATTCTAACGCGCATCGCTCGAACTAAATGAGGGCCCAACCGTACGCCTGTATCACTATTTTATTATTATTATCACCAGTAGTAAACCGTTGACTTTCCGCGCCCACGGCCCATGTGATGCGTGATGCCAAGGATGGCGGAGCAAACAACCCGCACGCGACTCGTATACCATGTGACTCTCCTCCGATCGCTTCCAAAAATTGAGCCCCATGGAATGTACTGCTTTTTGACAACGGCAAACACTCTCTGTTGGACGACGAAGAGGGGAGAAGAGCGCAGAGGGCGCGAGTGACCGCTTTTCAGAAGTGTGTAATACAAGGTAGCAGATGGCTCAACAGTAGCCATTACTTTTTAGCTAATGATTAATAGTAATATGCAAATCGTCTTAAATGTTTCGTATGATACCGCGTTATGCAGTGATATCTGTCCGCCAATGCTGGAGGAAAAGTAAAGTTTTCTCTTTTTAGACGTTTTGGGGCGTCGCGATCTGTTGAAAGCTCATTTTTTAAATGAATTTTTGTAAGAAATATTGGAGACTAGGAGCTCAAACGTTGTATGAGTAACTACATAGGTGTATACTACCTCGCCGAATACAACAACATAGGGGTTGTATTTCACTGTACCGTTCTTTACTACACAGAGCGCTTTAATATCGAGAAGGAATAAAGCCAAATTAGTAGCAAGTATTGACTTCAGATCTCTGCTAGTGGTTGTAATAAATACCCCCATATTAGAAGACGCACCCCTGAATAGCGAAGACAGTCCCCGGCTTTTTTTTTTTCTTTTTTGTCCGGGTGCAAATTTTTATCGCACACCTCTGATCAGAGGTGAACAACGAAGAGAAATCCAAAAATCTGGTGGAGAACATATTAAAGCATAATACCTCAGGTTGCGACCTGCCGATATTTCGCGCAGAGACTCTGCTTCTTCTGGGCCAGAAGAAGCACAGCCTGCATGCAACATGTCGGCGACTTGCAACCTGAGGCGTTTTGCCCTAATTTATTCTGATCATAGTGCCATATAGACCCCGTGTCTCATTCGTGATAATATAATCACATGACATTATAGTACACCAAGAATATCTTATTTTACTTTATTTTTCAACTTCAGCACAATAAATAAAGAGTCGCAGGTTTCGACAGCGACTGAAAAAATATGACGATCGCACGTACCAGGTATAACCTAGCGTCGTAAGAGAAAATTGATTTATCAGAGATATAAGTGAAATCACCGTACATATTCAAATCATCGAAAGCTCAAAGACAAAAAACAGGAATAGTCGGAACGGCTGTAACCGGTTATTATTAGGGGAACCTTGACGAAGACGTATGGTGCTTGCACATGAAACGAATCGATGCAGGAAGCAGTGAATATGAGCCAGTTTCTGAGTTCGTCCTGCCTTCTTCGTTTCCAGTTCTTTTCTCTCTCAGATCTTTAACGGTAAGAGCGTTATTTTTTCCTGGTTTGTTTCTTTTTTCTTTTTAGATCGGAAAGTCTGTCAGTAGTGGCGGTTGTGCCACCAGCTGCTCGCTGTAGTCGGCCTCGCTGCGCGCGGGAAATGTCACGACAAAATTGTCAGTTTTGTTGTATCGCTGACCGCTAGCCGTTGCTGCCCTCGCCACTACCATCCGTGATTACTGCCCGTCACTACTGTCGAAGAAAATAAATCTCACTGGATCCTCTCTACCAGCTCAGTGACACTACATGGTGGCAGCGGTGGTTGGCTGGTGGTAGGGGTGGAGAGAGGTCGGTCTCCCAAGAGACCTGCTACTCTGAGAGCTACTCAGAGCTACTGTGCGCTACTCAGCGGTGGTGATCGTTCTCAGCAATCTGCACAGAGAAAACAGATGTCAAACCATGGCTCAGTCTGAAGAAGTAGATGGCAACGACACGTCTACGCTGCGCAATGGAGGAGTGGCTTTCTCCAATCCCTTTGCAGTACAGCTTCGGGGGAAGTTCAATTATCTGAATCCCAACGGTTGAAAGGTTGACAAGATGGGACAGACATCGCATAATTTCCGGTCTCGACTGTCATGGTGAGCTCACAGAGATCAACACAGTTCCCTACGTCACGGGTCGAGAAGCAGAGGACGTGCTGGCTTCTCTCAAGCTGACGGATTCAAGAGATGTAGTTTTATAAAACCGCCGCCCAGAAGTTCGAGGGTCACTTTAGACCATGGGTCAAAATGATATTTGAACGGACGAAGTTCAGCCAAAGAAAGGGAACCCACAACAACTGCAGTTTTTGGGGATTGAATCTTGTACTCGAAAGACTGGTTGTAGAACTCACTGAAGAAAAGCTTAATAAGAAGCTACAGATGGATGCCAGCCTGACGTTAAAGACTGCTATCGCACAGGCACGGAACTCTAAGGTCGTTAAGCGACAACAGCATGGGTAACGTTCAGACGTAGTTGCTTCGAAACTCGTCGACGAGGTCCGGGTAAACTATCAATCGAAGCACAGGTCGCATTTCTCGAAGACGCCGAAAGGTGGCTCACGGAAGAGAGAGAAGGGCCTACGTGGAACAAAATGCAAGTGGCACGGGAGTCCGCAAAGACACTCCAGAGAGCACTGTCCGTGGTATGAACTGCTCTTCGTGCAAAAGGACAGGACATTTTGCGGCAGTATGCCTCTCAAGTGCTTCTTCCAATGGACGACCGAGGCCGGGTCACGCAGCAGCGCACTTGGAAGAAGTCTTCACCTGTGCGGTACAAGGGAATGAAGTGGATGATTCTTAGTGTATAACAGGAGAGATTGGAAAGTTCCCTGTACAATTCAAAATTAACACAGGGGCCGCCTGAACCGTCCTTCCTGCCGAGGCCTATATCGGTTCGATGGGACCGCTGGACGCGCTAGACAAGAAGCTTTTGGGTCCTGGGAGGTACCCGGTGACGAAACTCTCGAAGTCGTTAACTACGGATAAATTGAAACTGACACTCAACAGAACAGCATGTTTTTGTCGTCAAAAGCGCACAGCATGCTCTGCTAGCCCTGCGATACGAGGATTGGATGTCCTAGATCTCATACTCGAAGTAGCGACAACACAGGAGGGCGACATCGCACCATCGATTATTCACTGAACTTGGTGGGATCAAAACGGAGTACAACATGGCGGTACGTAGGATGCCAAGCCTTACCCTTAAAAGTGCCTATACCACTTGTGCCAGCAGTACGACAAGTATTGCAGCACATGGAGGAGGTGGGTATGATGAGGGAATTATAGCACGCCGCAGCGTGGTGCACACCTTAGCAACTGCCAAGAAAAAGAAAAGTTAGATGTGACTATGTGTCGACTACGGGCAACTAAACCAACAGGTCCTTCGGGAAACGTTCGTGGTGCCAACCGTGAAGAAAATCTCGCCAGGATATCGGGGACGAAAGTTTACAGCAAGTTAGAACCACATTGTGGTACTGGCAACCACCATTGAACGCAGAGTAGCGAGAGCCGACAACCTTCATTGCGCCTGTAGGAAGATATCAGTTCTTAAGAATATCTTTGGCATCGAACGGACAAGTGTGTCACATGGGCGACGTCATGGTCTTTGGGAAAGATAAAGAACGACAACAATCGGGAACGAGTCTTGAACCATCTCCAGGAATTTGGGGTGACCCTTAATGGGAAGAAATGCGAGTCTCATAAAACAAGGACGCTGTTTCCTGGTTACATCCTGTTCACATCCGGAACCTCCGCTGTTACAGCGAAGATAGATCCAGTCCTGAAGATGGAACACCCGAGCTAGCTAAGGTTCGCATCCCGACATGGTCAACCACCTGGATAAGTTTTTACCGAGCTTGGCAGATTAAACGAAGACCATGCATGGCCTCCTCCTCAAAGAGGCCATTTGATGTGGTAACCTCCTTAGGAAAAGGCTTTCCAGGAAAAAGGCTTTCCGGCTGTCGGTGGATATGCATCACGATTCCTGACAGCCGCTGAACGGAGGAACTGCAGATTGAAAAATGAAGGCCTGGCTGTGACGTGGGCATACGAACGGTTTCCTGTGTACATCCTGGGATTGCAGCTTACGGGTGAGACCAATAAAATGCCCTTGTTTTCTCTCTTCTCCACCAAAGGGATCTACGAGTTAGATACTGTCTATTCTTACCCTGGAATACGACTTTCAGATAGTGAATGTTCCTTGCAAACACATGTACAGAGGGGACGTTTTGGTCCCGTAAACCCATTGAGAACACTGCAGAACAACATCTGGAAGCGGGACTAGAAGCTTACGAGGCGCTCAGAGTCAAACTGCTATAAGCTTCTCTTGATATGCCCAAACGCACCAAAAAGGCGACTGAGACCTACAAAGTCCTCAGAAGGGTCTTTGAATACTGTCAAGGGCAACGGCCAGAGGTGGATGCCCTAGGCTGTCCAGAAGACACGAAGTACGCCAGCATATCGGAAGAACTATCCATAGCCAATGGGCTGCTTATTGTCGCTCCTGCTATGGTGGCTGCTTATGCTCAAGGCTGGTCATTCTTCCGAATTACTGCATAATCCCTGCTCCCCCGTAAAACTCGCACGATTTCTCGAACGTGCTCGCTACGGGTTTTCACGCGGCAGTTCGTCTGCACGAAAAGCGCAGTAGCCTGCCAATGATGGTGCTACTACACCGACCAATAACATCCACCTCTGCGTCTCGTGACCTCTGTTGTCTGCTGTTAAATTCGTCTTCTCTAAAACATGTCATCGTGTAGAGGTGCTCGTACGAGTTGTGAACAATACAATATCATGCTGAGGTTTTGGGAAACGACCACGGCTGCCTTCCTCGCCCAACTCATCGAGCGACAGCCCATCCCACTCTCTTGGCTAGCCCGAGTCCAGCGGGAGCAGAATGCTGCAAAGCGTAACAGCAAACAATGATTTATGTATCATTCACCACAGGTTGGATCCAGCCTTCCCAGCCCAGCATTCTCCCGGGAAATGTCCTCGCGCCTCCGCATCTAGAGCTTTTATCCGGGCCTTTACCCTAGTAGCACAATGTACTGAAAGTGGGGTACAATAGGGGTGGTCGTCAGGTGCATTATTTGTTTATCACTGCCTGTCTTGCATACCGCAAGCTGCAAACGAAATCTTGATCAGCCCGTCCACCCCTAATACACCTGACTTTCAGTACATTGTGCCAGTAGGATCCGCAGCTGTTTGCCGTATGCTCTGTCCCCTGCATCAGAAACACCATTCTTCTTTGGCAAAATAATGAAGCGACGCCGTTCTTGATACACTCTTGCCGGTGAGTCGCATCGCTCCCTTATTTCTGGGTACAAGTGGCAACATGAACACTTGTACCCAAAAATGTTCCATTCTAAAGAAGAAAGATACCGCTGCATGTTCGTCGCTATAAGTCAGCCGACATTTACTGCACAACGGTGTAGGGAGGGGGTAAAAGTCTTCACTGATGCGTAGAGCGCACCATTTGGATTCTCAAGGGCTTTTGTCGTCGTTGAAATGAAGAAAGAAAGATCCACGCGGGTAAAACTTACTCTATGCAAATGGTTTAGAGTTCATAGGTTCTCGACAAAAGAGCTACCAGTGGATAGTATACAGTTCTTGAAACCGTGGATTTTAAGCGCAGGATATCATCATATGCACAGGTACTCAAGCGTCCGTTGTGTGTGACGCGCTTTTCGCATACATATATATTTGCATTTAGACAAGGTCTTGTAATCCAGCGCTAGTGGAATCCCGGTCATGGCGGCGTACAAGGGAAGAAGGCTGCGGACGCTGCAGCACGCCAAGCTCATCAAGGGGATCAGGTAAGGAGGATACCCATAAGAAATAGCCATGCTGAAGGCATTCCTGCCGCGTGCAGTCACGTCCTACATAAGCTGCGCTTAAAGGCCTCATCCACCGGTAGATTCGTCTGCAACATCGGAAGTGCGCTTAATCAAACTGCAATGAGCGTCACATTATGGAAGACTCTGAACATGGTACTGCAGCGTACAGCAGGTACACCAGCAGTGGTGGAGTTCTGGTGCGATCTGTCCTCCCGACTTGATAGGGCAAAAAGTTCAGGTGATATGCGCGTCTGCAATTGGGTGTTCTAAGAGCAATCTAGTCGGCAATGACTGCGGCAGGGTTTCCCGTACATCATATACACATATAAAATCCTTAGGAGCTTTATTTAGGGTTCCCTTCCGTACTTTGATGAGCTCCGACACCTCCTGCGCTTCCTGTCTCAAACGCAGCTCCTGGCTGAACTGTTTGCAAGTCCTGTGTGCAAGTGTGAGTGTGGCGGTGGGGACTGTTCTTCCCATGTGCGTACGTTGACATGCACTAGCGTTGTGTTTACTTGACGTTTGTAATCAGACGCCTTCCATCTTCATCTCATTCCTCAACCCCCCACCCCAAACCCCACCCCCGCTCCTGTCTCCCTTTGAAAAAAGCGGGGGAATGCAATAGACATGTATATATGTGTGTGTGTAAGAACTCTCAAGGAGAGTGTCGGATGGACGCGTAAATATATAAGCAAATAGAAAAATAAAGCGCGGACAGCAATAACGTGCGAGTAACAGAAAAAAACAAAATATATATTAGTTTACTAAGGGCCTAGGATGTCTTACTGATGAAGACGGCACTGCCGTGGAAACGTCGACTGTCTAGTCGACAGCCTATCCCCCCTAATAAGCGTTTCTTATGTACTGAAGCTGACTCAATTGCTGGACAAGGAGAGGACGTTCATTTTTGCGTCTTGAGTGCTTGTTTGGTTTTCTGGTTCTGTTTTGTAATTAAGCTCCTGTAGCACAGTTATCTTATCTGAGCCTCTTACCTATCATGCCATTCAAAATTATTCCCCTTATAATATTCAGCCATTTTATAGTACTTTCAATGTCCGTCCTCTTCAGTTACGGTCATGAAAAATGACTCGTCCTGCGAAGAACCATTACAATGCGAAGACACAGAAATAGAGAGAGAAAAAATCTTCTAGGGCAGTTCCGACGCCCTTTTATTTCCTGCGACCACACCTTGGCTGCGCACCTGAGCCCATCGCTGGGTGCACCTTGCCGTTACGGCCACGATCTATTGACCCCAAGGCTCATCAACAAGACGAACAGCATCGATCCGACTTGGCTGGAAGCTCCTCCGAAACAGCGCCAGGGATCAGCTGACCGCGGAGGACCAAAGTCCTGGTTCCCTTCAGCACGCGTGCGCAGAGCTCACTAGCGCCTCCTCATTGATGTTGGCTTAGCAGCGGCGTGTCGTCAAGGTGCGTTTCCAGAGTCGCGGTCGTGTACGGCGATGCAACCCGCGCGCGCCCAGTGCGGACCGCCACTTCACGGGCCATGTGGCACGACGCCGTTCGCAAAGTGCCACAGAACCCAAGGTAAGTCCTTTTATCTGCGTTCAGTCTCTATTCCTCTCTGCAACGACGCGGATATTCTACGGCACCCATGGATCCCAGTGATCGAACGTGCGGTACGAAAACTCATACGAACACAGCCGATTTCCGCCACCTTGAGTGCTGCTGCTGCTTTGCGCCGTGTTTGTGTACGGTACACTTGCAGAAGCAAATGCACTGTTATTTTCTCTTGGGCTTGCGTTGGAAAAAGTAGAGCATTTAGCGCCAGCCGTCAAACTATGATATTTGTGGAATACCTTATGAGAGGAGCATACTTCGACATATCACACTGGAACCACATAAGATTGTCCAAGTATGCTCCTCCCATAAGGTTTTCAACATATCTAAGCACTGGAAAATATCATTGTTTGACGGTTGATGCTAAGCGCACTACTTTTTCTCACGCAAACCCAAGGGAAAATAACCGTATGTTTTTGAGCAGTGATGCGAAATATTTGCTGTATGACTGATGATTTCTCCTGTGTACGCAAGGAGAATACCACTGGCTTTGATGACTGAAACGTCTTATGAAAATAGCAAGCCTGTTACATGGGAATTCATGTGTGATGCTAAGTAAGGCTACCAACACGAACGGTTAGAGGGAATCACTCTTCATTCTTTTTTCACCCTCTTAAGCGTCTGAAACTACCATAACCAAGACAGTATTCTTGGAGTCAGAAGAAGTTTCGGTGCGGCAAAAATTGATATTGGACATTTACGTCGTAAAAACTACGCAACCCCTACGGAACTTAGTTATGCATTAACAAGGAAACACTGGCTTTCTGATAGCCTAAGGCAGGCTCCAAGCTAGAGCACCAGTTCTTTAAGAGCCAGTGCTCGCCAAGGGACGTCTGTAAACATTCCGTATACGTATTTGTTATTCTGTGTACGCGGACATAAAGATTAAAGCCATATCAGCAATTCTGGGAAAACATTAACGTTCCCGGTGCTTTCTTTCCTTCTATGCGTCTTAGAAAACTGTACCTTGTTCCCTTAATGCACGTTCATGGATAGGCACCTGGGTAAGGGAAAGCTATTGTCATATATTCTCTTCGTCGAATGTGGCTTAGCAGCGGCTAACCAACTACCGGATAAAAATAAACAAATTTAAGGGAAATTGATGTTCATGATGAACTGTTAACCTGTCACTGTCCTAAACACGTGTTACCGCATTTAAATCATGAGTTAGTAAAATATCTAGTAAAACTAAATATCCGTGCATGCCTGAACAGTGGAACGAGACAAATAAGAGTACTCTTTCGCGGACTTATATAGCTAAAATGAATAGCTAAAGGAATCAATAGAGTTGGTTTTTCGTTGGCACGACAAACCTCAAACCCGCGGTTAGACACCTTGGATCCTTTATGTTATCATACCGAAAAGACACCTTTGTAATCAAACAAGATTTCGCCATAGTCTTTCAGATATCAGCATACAATGAATGGGGGAAGATTATTTTCCCCTTTATTCGGTAGTTGTCACGTTTCGCTGCAAAAAAGAAAAAGAAAAGAAAGTTCTTGCGACGAGTCATGCAGTGTCGATAACTGAAATCAACAAGGGAATGGACAG
Source organism: Ornithodoros moubata (assembly GCA_029532675.1). Lineage (NCBI taxonomy): Eukaryota > Metazoa > Arthropoda > Arachnida > Ixodida > Argasidae > Ornithodoros > Ornithodoros moubata. The sequence continues at coordinate 5,437 of JARGYV010113508.1, read as the reverse complement.
AGCTAGCCATGAAATAATACAGCTCGCTGTAGGATAACACCGTGGAGACTAAGAAATATGATACTATCGTATCGTTACTATTCTTCGATTCGTCTTCCAATACGACACTACTACACGTGAGTGTCAGGACTGACTTTTCTTCGTTACACGTTTAACGGGAAAATACCTGTAGAATCACGTGAATGTTATTGAACTGATGCCAATTCACGCGTGTATGTTAATGTGACCAGCACATAGCGAATATTTTGAAAAGTTGATTGCCCCAGGATAGCTCTTTTTGGTCTCCACGTTTTATTGTCAAGGTAGATTTTTTTTTACGATTAAGCTAATCACTTTATTACTATTTACTGTTGTTATCAACCCTAACAATGCGGCGAGATGTGGTAACAGTGTACAGTACTTAAATGCTGGTAGCCGTGGTATATAGGACCGTCCTTATATATATATAGACTGCGCTATAACTTACGAATGAACAGCTTTGGTTACCTTGAAGAGATCGTAAACATCTCGACTTTTACTTTGTCAACTTTTGAACGCAGGCAATATGTACGGCTGTTTTCTGCGATTTCTCCTCATTTTGATGTATGCAGTGTATCCCAACGTATTTACTTCGTCATTATTTTGAAAAAAGAGTAACTTCGCTTGAAGTTACTCCGTTTTTCAGCCTACAGGTACCTGTGAACGCCCCGTATTTTGAAAATAAATGAAAGCATGCAGCAAGCATATGTTTGTTTTAAGTCCAGAGGACATTTCGTCCGTAATCTTAGTATCAAGCATTATCCTCTTCAGTCTTACAATAACATTTAAAAAGTAACATCATCAGGTCTGAATAATCTAAAATAAATGAATAACAGAATTATTAACAAGAATTACGGTGTACATATGACGCACGTATGCAGTGAGAGTCCCATAATCAAGTTCCCTCTGGTTATACCGTAAAAATTCAATCCAGCTCAGTCCAATCTAAGATTAAAGTTTCCAGATGTTTCAAAGCGGTTAGCATAATAATTGTTTCTCCTTCTTACTGTTCTTACCTAATTTCATCTGCTAATGTTCTGACCAGATTATTAGCCACATTTGGATAGTCAAATACGCTGGTAGAACTAAATCTGGACTATAGCAAACGAAACTTGAGTGTCAAGAATTAATGGTGCACGACAGCCGACACTCATAATATGATTACATCGCATTTGAATAGTAATTCGAATGCACATTCACGTCGTACACCCTGGCGGCAGACTCAAGTTGGTCCCTAAGTAACTCACGCGGACACAATTTGTTCAGAATGGGCGCGCGCTGCTAACTGTGAGATAATAGTGTAATAGGAAATAATGACAGGTACTGCCCTTAGTTCCTACAGCACCCAGAAAGCTAATTTCATTTCGCTAAAACACGAGACAGGAAGTCACTAAGTCAGAGTCGGTGAAGGCCCTCCTTCACTAAGCCATCAATGTCAACTAGGCTTTCCTGACTACACAAGCCGAAGTAAACGAAGTTTCAAACGCCATTTTGGCCGAAATGGTGGGCCTTGCGAGAGCTAAATTCGGACCTCCAAGTTTTATTACGAAATCCACCGTGAGTAGAATTCGTCGTGCATCTAAAAACACGCCTTTTTTATCGCCAACTTATAAACAAAGATGTCTTCATATACGCTCTAGGTAACGATCGTAATGTCCGCCAGCGCATGTATAAGGCCCTCCATTTCCCTTCACTCCGCACAAGACTGGAACTCTCAAAAACCTTCAGAGCCATTGAGCAGCACTCTAAAATCCAGTTGGCTTCGCAGTCACGTATCTATTCAGTGAATGCTCCTGCCGTCCCGATGGATACCCGCGGTCGATTGGTAATTAGGTTAGCGAGCCAAAAAATATGTTTCCGAACACGAAACATTTTTCGAAGTGGCGACGGTAATCGAAGGAGACAGAATGACAGGGTTTGCTCGCTAACTAATCTTGGAGATTGTACAGGAAATGCTGAAATAATTGATTTTCTCCGACGACGTGCATGATGTACGAAGTGTCTTACTGACAGCAAAGTTGTATAAAGAGCGGACAAATCGACAAACCATCTGGTGCATGGGGCAGTCCACATCAAGTGATGGAATAACGTTTCTCGAGTGTGATTGATTTTCATTGAAAACGGATGTCTCGGAGGTATGTGAGATCCACGGAATGTACAGCCATCATGCTATACTCGAACCTTTCGCGCAGTTTTGCCTGTGAAGGGCTGCCAACTTCGTGGTTTTCTGTCTCGCCATGGCGGTATGCTTGCACCATGAAATGCCAGTCTGGAATCTACTTTTCTTAACTTCGTGGTGCTCTATGTCTCTATGGGTTGAGGCAGAACGAAATTTGTAATACTAAGAGGCCCCTGAGAGCACGCTGCAATAAAAACTGCTACTCATGTTATTCATTTTCGTGCAATAGAAATAACAGAAATTGGCCTTGTTCTCGAAAAGCATGATTTCGAGGCGACGTTGAAGGGAATACGACGCATACTATGGGGTGTGCTCTGCATGCACGCCCTGCCCTGTATATCTTCTCCAAATGTATATTTGGCGAACTGAAACAGCCACCTCTTTTAGAGCCAGTATGCCCTGCGCCGTCATAAAGGCTTTTCCATAACATAAAAGCATAACATATAAAACATAACAACCATGTCGGGATTCGCTAGCGTCCAGGTCCGTCTTTTCCCATGTATGTTATGCGTACATGAAGTAAAGTTTGTATATGTTAGATACGTTCGAATAAACTATACTAAGAAAAAACCTTTTTGAGTTTCGAAAATATTTCACTGAAGTCCGCAGCATTTTCTCACACAGAGCTCAGACCTTACCCACTTTTGTCGCCCTGCATGAGTGCACGGCTTCTCGAAAAAATTAGCGACACTCGAAGACACGTCACGAAGTTACACGTTACCGAAGATAGCTTTAAAATTTAATGTTTCTCGCTGCATTAGTGGGAGTGGAACATCAAAGGCAACATGATTTTTGTGAAGGATATCCCACTCCAGCGGCGAAACTTCACAGAGTTTTCAGTTAGTAATCTCACCTGTCGCACCCTAGATTACTTTTTCTACAATAAGAATAATAAAAAAATATTTTTCCACTTAAATTCAAGATTCAAGATTACAATGCATCATTAGGTGTCTAGTTCCTTTCATTTCATCGATTCCTTGAGGCATCCAGCCTTGTCGACACCTTGTACTTATGCCAGTCACATCCTTATTAGCCGCGTCTCAACAGGGTCAACAGGGTTCGAACCCTGTTGACACCTGTAGTTGTGACAGACACTTTCTTTTTTTTTTCCCTTTATTTTTTTCTTATTTATTTATTCTCTATTGTTCCGCTCCAGCATTAGCTGGTGCTTCAATAGCACTGGAGTAGTCCGTCCTGACTATGTAGGGACATCCATTTTCGTATTATTTTTTTACATTAGCAGGAGCATAATGGTCTGGTGGTTATGACGACGATTACGTAGCCACCATACAGTTCAACCTATCACTACCACAACTACAGCTGCCAGCTTATTCATGTATTTTCTCTTTACGACATGTGTATTTTCAACAGCACTGCAGTAGCATCAATAGAAACAATACTGTCGTAAAATTGATTTGAGCACCTACCCACTCCACGCTTTGATCACATGAGAGCGATCCCGACTAGCCGCGTTATCAGTTATGTGTCATGCGCACCAGACACCACTGTCGTATATCCAACAGGTTTCTACGCCAACCTGCGTTTTATTACAGTCATTGCTGTGTATTTGTATTGCTGAGGCGTAGCTGGAACTAATTTACTGAACTCGTTATAGTACCCTGCGAGTCATTTGAATTTCTACTGAGTGTGGTAATTTCGTGTCAGTCACAAGACTACGAAACCTGTCACTAATTGCCCGAACTTCGGAAGTTCTCTTTGGGTAAGACGTGCTTGGCTTTTCTTTACGAAAGGTCAGTGCTGCAGAAATTGAAAGAGCGAGAGGTAGAGAAAGTTACTCTGCGTTTGGCCTTTCCGTTGCACATATGGCATTTACGTTACTACATTAGACCTTATCTATTCATCCACATAGCAACGTGCATTTTAAAGCGCCACGCATCATGACCCTTTTCGAAAGTGGGAACCTCGCAGGTGCGTTCATCTGCTTTGTAAATAACCATACACCAGCAAAAGAAAAGTCTTTCACGAAGCTTTCAGCTTCGCCAAGTTTGTATTTGAGCTGTTTGAAGAATGCACGAGAATGTTTCGATATCTCTATGTATATCCTAGAGGCGGTTGTCACTGTACGAAATACGCTTTCAGCGGACCTCCTCCTATGAACAAATCTCAAATCCGCTTCTGGGTGCAATCTACTAATGCACATGACAACGCGAGAGAGGTATAACGACATAACATGCATGCTCAGTCATGAGACAAAAACGTCTATATATATGTATGTATGCATATTGACGCCAGAATATGTATTGACGCCAGTAGCTTGGAAGCCTGCTAGGCAGTCAGTCGAAGCTAACAACTCGCACTGACCTAATTCATAGTGACTTGAAGTCGATCACAGTCGAGCCATTTCACTTTCGTGGTTCGTCCAAAGTGAGGTGGGGGGTTGAGCCGGGTCGATACCGTAGCGTGTAGCGCTGGGAATGGGAACGTGCATGAAGCGAAAAAGTGTCAAGCGAAGCAGCCACGAAGTTACGAAGGGAAATCAAACTTGCCATATCAGACGAACCGATCTCATATACGCACGGCCATGTATTCCCGAGAAGACGTATAATAAAGACGTGGGTTCATGTGCCTTAAATAAGAAGTGTACGACGCGCATCAGATGTAAGTAAGGCTCAATCAAAGGGCGTACCTTACGTTTTTTCTCAGTTGTTATTTTGAAACACATCTGCCTGTAAGTCCGCCATGAGTGGTCTCGAGGAAGCGTATCACGTGCTTTTGCGATGCATTTTTTTTCGCTACTATTTATATACGCGGCGCTGAATGTTGGGCGCAGACATTCACATCATGCGTCACTCGCCTTGACCTTCAAACGCTAGTCTTTCTGAAAGTCCTCTTTACTGCATATTTCTCAGGAGCTTCAACCTTCTTAGATAAGTAAAAAAAAAAAGAATCGCAACCTAAGAGTACTTGCAGTGAGCGACGTGATGCACGATTCGTGAACCTGGTTTGTTAGATGTTGTGGGGCTGTGTGACAACAGTGACATCGTGACAAGTTTCGCACACAGTAAGGGTCCCTGGCTCAAGGTAAGCGTCGTTATGTGGGCCTAAGAAAGCTTAAAGTTCTAAGCGGATTTTATAATGTTGTCGTCTGTCAGACTAACCTACAGCAATGACGTAATTTTGCTCCAAGAATTTTGTTGTAGAGGAAGCGGGTGCGGTCTGCCTGCCTACTTGGCGGCATGGTGCACCCCCACAGGGTAGGACTGCGGATAATTTAGACCA
>JARGYV010113503.1:0-14162 GCA_029532675.1 Ornithodoros moubata | reverse complement strand
TGCCAGTTAGTCCCGGGTAGACCAGTTTGCATCGGTGGTCCGCGGCAGAACATCCCAACAGTTGTGGTGTGCATAAGAAGCGTACTTTAGCCAGGGTAACTGTATAGAAGAAATCATGCCTCATGCATGAAAGTTGTTCCTCTAATGGAAGGTTGGTCGGAAGAGCCAATTATCGAATTATGGAAGGGTAGCCGAAATGAAATCTACACGGATGCCTGAATCAAGTCCGTTTATAAATGCAATTATTCGCCCTTAGATTCCGTCAGGATCGTGGCTATACAAACAGCCATTTCTTGTTCATACGTGCACAGTAGCCGTGAGCTTCTTAGCTATTCCTGCAAGGCGGCCCTCATATCTTTAACGTAGTTGGACAAATGAACATCCTGTACGCAATTTTAGTCCACTTTTCTCTATCATTTCACATCTCTGCTGCGTGAGATTCTTTATCTTCGCAGCATATCGAAAGTTCGTGCGATTTTCTTCGACTGTGTAGACTGTGTGTCTGCTTCATATCGCTAAAATCAGGCAAACTTTCGTCTGCTTGGGCATGTCAATCTATCACGCTCTCACTGAGCGCGCATTTCGAGAGAACGGACGCAATTCGTGAACCGGAGTTGTGGGGCCCACCACAGTTCCACTACCGCTGTTGGGGTCCTCTTGGAACAAAAGGAAACCGACCGTGTAATTCGTCGCGTAATTTTGGCGGTCTGGGTGAACGTTAAACGAAGTCACGAGAGCCTTCTAGGGTGCTGCGTATGCTTATTTGGAGGTGCCGGCGTGCAGGACTTCCACAAGGTCCAGGACAGCAAAGGAGGCCTGATTAATGACTTTAGCATGAAAGGGCTTTCGCGGGTTGGACGTTAATGTGTTGTCTAATTTGCCCGCATGTTCGTCAAGTTCCATGCGATGAGGTCTGGGGTGGTCGGCGGAGAACGTCGATGGTCTCCCCGACGGACCAACGGAGAACGAGGTGTTTTAAGGTGCCAGGGGAGGTGCTGTTGTTCTGCGGGCGAGATGTGGTTTCTTTGTATACGTGTATGTAAGATGAAGGTTAATTGTATTTGTCTCGGCTGTCGGCAGGTGCCGGTATTGATGGTTTTTGGATATGTGGGTCTCGCATGAGGTGATTGACAGCCTTCGGTGGCGCCAGGATATGTTGGTCAAGGTGTCATGGTCTAGTACGGCATGTCTGTGTGGGAAATTGGCACTTTGTGCAGCGGCACAATTACAATTATATGATGGCAGACTGTGATAGTCATGTTCTCTTATTGTGATTGTTTCTGGCAACTGTATGCACTAAAGTTCACAAAGAAGAGCAGGATAGCGATCCAGTGGAAAGTCGCTTGCACGCTGGCGCAGTCTGGTCGGACTTTCTTGAATTCCGAACATAATGCTACACTTGCACGGTATATCTAATAATTGAGAGAAACTTTTTAAAGTAACTTTTCACGTGATACGATAAGAAAAAGTTACGTTTTCGTTGTTGAGTCGCTGTTATGAGGATGTTGTATCATTTATTTATAAAAGGCCGTATCACAACAAGCCTCTACTTGAGTGAGGGAAACACGCTATTATGTTTGTACACACATGTTTATTTATGAAATGCGAAACTAATGATCAAGTGCTGTTTTAAACACAGCGAAATAGGCGATATTCGCATCTTTCTTCCAATACTGTCATCATTTCATCGTATCACCTGCAATGGATCCCAGGCCACTGTGGATACAAGGTAACGGACAGGCCAATACTGTAGCAGCTGCGACCTGTCAAACCCCTACAATACTACCCATCGAACTGTTCAAGGGAGATATATCATTTCTATCTAATATGATCAAACCACTGGGTCAGCCATGGTGTCAAGACATCACGGTGCAATCACTTATGTGCCCGATAGACCTAGCTTATGCTCGGACTGCGGTGTCGTGGCTAACATTCCTCATGTTCTCATCAACTGTACAGTTAAAGCGAAAGGCTTCGGACTCCGCTAAACAAGATCAACAGAAAGGCCTTTACACTGGAAGCCCTTGGGTGCCGTCCAAGAGCACTGCAGAACATCGAAGGGGATTCGATTCTTCATGAAACTCATAACAAACGTCGGACTACTCTGTACCTGTAAGGCCGCCAAGACCTACCAAGTTGAATGCCAGCCCCACGTTCACCCTTAGCTTCACCTCCATTACTCATACTACGCACATTGGTAATGGGGTGGAGTACCGCTCTAGAACTGATGAAATTTCCCACGTCATCGTGGGTCATCGTGAATCCAGAACCATTGTCTCAATACATTCCCCTGCAGCCTCAGCCTGATTGAGAACTTTGGGCAGCAAGTTCCCCACGAGGAAGAAGAAGAAAAAGCGGCAGCATTTTACAACTCTATCACCCAAACGCTTCTTCTGAGAAACGGAATAGCCACTGGTTAAGAAGCTGCCGGTCGGCCCAATTACTTCCTTCGACTAGACAGCGTAAAAAAGCGCGGATAACACCGAAAAATTAACGGTCGGTCTCGTCTCCTCCGCCCTCGTTGGAGAAACCACCCGGCTCTGAACGGAGGTGGGAAGCCCGAGTCACGACTTCACGCTTTCCGTTCGTTCATGCAGATGGTTTTCCATCGAACGTCCAGGTTCGAGACCCCGGCACGTTTTGCGACCCCTGCAAGGCTTGGCGTGTAGTGCCTGCATGGAAGCACCGCTAACAAGCCGCCGACTGTGCGAGGCTTCGAAAAAGGCGATGACGGAGCAATTAGCAGGCTGGCTATATTTCTCGGCGCGTTCCATCTTGTTCATGGGCGTGAACTGAGGATGTTCGGCCTTCGAAATTTATGGCGTTGACTCCGACGCCTTTTTTTCCTTTGTTTCTTTTTTCTGCATGCTGTAGGTTTGCGTGCGGCTTTGTTTTGTGCGGAGGGATAATACTAACAAAGAACAAAGTGAAGCAATATCTTGCGATGGTATAGTCATAGCGGAGATGGAAGTATGCAGGGGCAGCTGGAAACCGCATCCAGGACATTGTGTTTGGGCACGGTTTCTGTGGGAACGCTTTCGAACCAGTGGGCTGTGAAGCTGCAACGAAATAATTCGACAACTGAGCTTTTGAGTTAATCAAGGGTGTCAGAGATCAGCCTAATGTTTGTCAACAGACTTCGCATGTGTCTTGTCTGTAGGTTATACACGGATAAAAACGGCATTTTAACAACAGATATTCCAGCAATATCTCACAAACTGTGGAAAAGAGGTATCTGCTTATGGTCCACTCCATAACGTCTCTCGGATATGGAGCAACTTGCAACCGACATATTGTAATTAGGGTAATGTTATAGTTACGTTTAAAGGTAAAGTCGGTGGAAAACACAGGGTCCTTAACGTTCGATTCGGAAGAAAATAAATTTATTTCTACTATTCTCCGCCCCTGACACCTGACAATGCTTCTGAGCACACTCTCACACCCGCTTCTTTTTGTGGAGGTGGCCCCAAAATGAACCGGTGAGTAACAATAAGAGAAGTATCTGTCCTTGTGCATGCACTGGCCGTGTTACGGTGTGTGCTGCGGTGACGAATTATATTAATGCTAACAGTCTGAAGTCTTCCAGGTCTGACCCATATTACAGATTGCAATCCAATACTTTTAATGTACAGCTAATATTAAGAGATATTTAATAGGCATTTTCATGCTTATGTTTTGAAAACTTGCATTGGTACGGCTTATTAAAACATTTAAAATATATATAAATATAATAATGTGCATTATTATTCGTAATAATTAACATTAATTCATTTTTATAAGCATTTACATATTTACTATACTATAACCGCTTCCGCGAGTCGGTCACTGGAGCGGAAGTGATCACTCATAAAAGTAGAAAAGAAGAAAAAAAAAAAAAAGCCAACGAAGAAATAAATATAAATCAAAATTTTCTCGCGCGCGTATTGTGAAGAGCCCAACCGAAATATACGAACAAGCTTTATCTAATTTACGTTCCCAATATTCACGGTTCGACATATTTTGGATGTGTATATGACGTGCAGAAGTGTTAATTAAGAATAGCCCTGCAAATTCCAACATAAGTTACTGTGGGTATTTGGGGATATCTGTTGTATTTGAATATCCAACTTCGGATGTTCTATGAATAACTAATAGATGTTCATGGTTGTCTGCATGGTAGCAAATGGACCCTCAGCGTTCTGGAGTAGCAGGTTTCGTTATCAGCCTTGTATGCTGTGTCGTTGCTGTCTAAACCGGTCGTTTGCAGTGTTCGGAGCCCCCTATAGTCGAGTAAAATGAAATTAGCGAGAAAAATGCAAAATCCACAACGTAAGGATGAAATAAGTATCGAATGATCCGTCGCATACTCCGTGCACGGACAATTACTTATATAACTATATGCATATATATTAAATTATAATATATCTATTAAATATAGATTATAATTATAGGATAACTAAAGTGGTGACAAATAATAGTGGATGTGATATGCGCTTACTCTATATGACTGATTATGATATGCCATTTGGTTGAAGATACCGACATAATGAACACTACATGCACCGCAAGTATACATTGCACGCAGAATACACATACAACATTGAAAATAATGACTCTTTGCGTTACGTGCAGGTTAAACTCGCCGTCGCATTTTGGGAAGTTGAGCCACTGGAGTGCAGATATGTCTGATGTAAAAAGACAACGAAAACCGTTAGCGACAGATATGTATATAAACTATACGCTGTAACAAGGACTTCCAAAACCAAACATAACCGGTCGAAATCTCATGCATCTCACCTACCCGGTCTAAAAGCAGCTTGCCATCCTTCGAGTTGACGACCCATTTATGGCTGGGAAACGCGCCTAGGCACACGGCCAGAGAGGGCCCGTGATGTATCAATGCATCGAACAACGGTGACGAAAAGCCTTCCTTACCTCCAATCTGTATCGTTTACCTCTCATTACAGATACGTCAGTGCTCGTCCCCACGCAATCAGTGAGCAGATGTATACACTCTTGCACTAAACTGCACAGATATGGTCTGAACCGTGTCGTACAGCAGAACACGCAAAAGCAATTTTCCCTCTTGGGACAAGCGCAGCTCTCTTATTCGATAAGGACACGCTCGGCTAAAAGGGAAGGCGAAATACGAGCAGGGGAGATAAGCCGCAACCACAAAAGCTCGCTATTGGAAGGGAAATGATTGTAAGACAACCGTTAGGGCCATATCTGGGAGGCCTGGACGTTGTGGCTGTCTTGAGAAAGTTACGAGAACTTTAGAGCGACGCACTTGCCTTGAACGAATGAGTCGTGGATATCTCGGAAGGTGCGCGTATGTGTGTCTCTACCTGCATTCTGAACCTTAGATAAGCCTTACGCGCGTTGCCTTCCTGCAGCGGTGCGTCTGGAAGACGGGGCTTCTTCTGGTAGGCGCTCGTGGTCCTGATGGGCTTGAACGCTGTTCTTTGCGGAGATAGTAGGAAAATTTCATTCGTCTAAGTGTTCTGTGTCTGGGAACAAAGGAAAAAATGATTTTTATCGCGACTTTTTAAACCTTTTTCCCTCGATTCGTGCGTCCTGGAGGAAAGGATTCTGGTAGATCTCACGCGTTCGGGAGCAAAAAGGGGAGATTTCGGGCAAAATACAAAAGGGTTTCGTCTTCTGCTCCACTCCTTTTTTGGGAAATTGAATACGGTCTCCTCATATCATTAGTCATGCGTTAGAAGCATGATCACTGTGATTGAGATTCTTGGACAGCGGTGGGCTTCTGGAGCCCTTTGCACGAGCGACTAGTTCCATATCTGATTGAAAACGTGGTGCATATCGCGGAGTTTTAGGGAGAATGATGGAAGAAGTTGACGCCATCCGGTCAATGAGCACGATTGGATATGTGAAATATGCATGTGATATTAATGGAACACGAGGAAATCCAGGCTTAAGGCGTATAGCGCTCGTGTGTTCCTTGTCGATAAGAAGGGCATGCTGGTTGGGCAGTGAGGTAGCTGGGGTAGTGTTATGTGGATATATGTGCGCGAGTTGGGACTGTAATATCCTAATGGAGCTGTAGGAAATGTACAGTGTAGCGCGGGATAAGGGGATACAAAAGGGATAAGGTTTCCTGGCGTCCCGTAGAAGCTCTAAAGGACAGAACGTTGATAATCCTCTTACAGCGTGTTCTCATGTCTTCCGCTACGTGCATCTTTGAGGTATCCTGCTGTAAACGTGATATCTACGGATCGACCTATGGGGGGAACATTTGTGCTTGTGGCAACGCCGTGTTCTCTGTCACAACACCTTATTTTGAACTGAGAAGGAAAACGAAACAGGTATACTTTTCCGAGATTCATTACCTGTCTCTTCCTGAAGGCCTCGTTACTGTCCCCATCTTCAGCTGACCACTCGTTAGAGTTGTTCACCCCCTAGCTAAAACGCATAAATTCAAGCAGCAGTGCTTACAACTCTTGCTTAGAGAGCAAAGTTGGAAGAAAAGTAAATAGAAAAGTACACAGCCTTCGAGTAACCCCCGTTGTTTACGACATAATAAACCTTTAGGAAGGACCCATCCCCACCGGTGACCGAGGAAAGACAACAGGGTAACCACAACAGTCGTCTTTTCTCGGCGTATGAACCAACACACATTCTGAGTACGCCGTATACCTTTCCGCCTGCACACAAGGCGAAGACCTGACCGGCAAACGCGAACAGTTTTTCTAATGACGCCATATCGAGTTTCGAAGAAGCCGTAAAACGAGGGAAGGACCCGCTGGTTCCTCCCACTCGTCCTGCAGCGTCCACTGCGACGTCCAAGCTGCGACCGACCACCTGTGGCAGACCTGGCGCCGGACTCTGCCCCAGGCGTGCTTTGCTGAGGTCGTGAACCTGTCAGTGGCGTAGAAAATTTACTCGGCTTTACCGCGCTGGTGACACATCGTATAGTGTATGGGTGCAGTGGAGAGAACGTTGAAGTGTTCCGCTGCGTACACGGGGCTTCGCTTCGTTCTCCGATGCAGTATGCTCGTCCTGATTGATTTATGCGTCTTTAGCAATCTTCGGGAGGAGTGCACGGGGCCGGTCGCTCAAGGGTGTTCTCAGGTGGTTGTCTGTCTGGGAATGTCGGAGTGGGAGGCAGAAAAGAAAAACGTGGGACTGTTTCAACGGGAGCGTCACTGGGTGTCTTAAAGTCTTCGCGCCAATGTAACCTCATCGGGAGTACAACGCATGGTTAGAGCTATGGCTCATATTATTGGCATTTTGAAGCTGATCTGCCGAGCTTTTCGGCTGATGGGACTTCCATCGCCTTTCGCTGGAGAGCCAATGGAACCTTCTGCTAATGATCGAGAATTGTACATTAACAAGGACTGACGGAAACAATATCTTCTGTGACGAACCATTGTGTCCATGTTTTTGCGTTGCCTGTTCCATTCTGTTGAGAGCACCTCACTTCTCCTCCTGTTGTCTGCATCATCATAGTCATTATCATCATAATAAAGATCACCATGGCACGCTTGCAATATTTCTTGCACAGTGTGATTAGGACGCAATCACGGGAGGCCTCACATGGCCTCGTTTTGTACTCTACTTTTCCTTGCTGAAACTTTCTTGAAACCTTATTTTTTCTGTTTCGTTCTCTCATCCTTCAAACCGTGTAACAAACGCTGACAACTCTTGGACTCCCGGCCAACGTCCAGGTGTGTGGCTATTTTTTTTTAACTTCCCGGCGGCCTGACTATCTCCACACATCTCCTCCGATACGCTTACACGTCTTCAAAATCACCTTCCGCCACAGAAGACAGGAGCAACCGCGTTATCAGTAAACAGACGGTCTTTGAGGTCCTCGGCGCACGGACCGTCCTCCACTTCTGCACACAGAGGAAGAAGACTGCTGATATATCCGACCTTTCTCTTTCACTTCGACTTCAAAACAGAAATGGAGGAATGTTTGTGGCCTGTCCACTTTCCGGTATATGGATCTCTGTCTCCTGACATGTCAGGAACAACCACTCTAAAGCGACCGTCGACCGTTTGGAGGCAGCTTACATTTTTCAACGACGTTTTACCATCCCCGATTCGGGTCTCAACTTTTCCGCTTTTGGTCAATTTATTCGGGCTTTCTCGCAGTCGTCGACGTGGCACGAGATCCCATCGCTTGTCTTCTGCTACCTTGCAGAGCTCTTTCTTTGTCTTCTTTATGCTTGCTGTCACGAGTGTTCCTTTTGCTTCTTCTGTTATTTTACGACTCTGGCCATGCATTGGGGAAAAACTAGCATTCTTAAACGTTTGTAAGGTTAGAGAAAAGAAAAAAGTTTCTGTGGGCATAGGGAGCGAAACCGTCGAAGACGAAGTAGGCCCTGACTCCGCGGTAGGTTTTCGTCAGCGGCCATCAATTAGGTCAGCTCGTGGAGCCCTCTATATTGGCCCTAAGGAGGCGCTGGGTCGGGGAGGTAATTTATCGCGCTGCGTCGCGGGCCAGACTCAGTGGCACCAGCGACGTTTGTCCCGTTCTGGACATCAATCAGGTGCACGGTTCGCTGGACTCGCGGGCGTGGTGGGGGCATAGTGGAGGCGTTTTGTGAAAGACTGAGTTTCACTTTTACGTCGTAATGGTCGAAAAAGACGGTAGGGTTGGGTGGAGATATGTCAGTAGTTTGTCGGTTTAAGAGATGGGAATTTCTTTTTCCTTTCTTTCGTTAATAGGGGCGACGTGAAAGAGGTGGTCGAGAAGTGAAGCGGAATAGGGAATGTGAAAAGCGGGTTGATGGGTTTATTTCTGGGCATAGAAATTCAGCGACAAGTTTATGCGACAGTACCCTGTATGTGCTAAAGACAGTTTCATAGACAGGAGCTCGGGAAAGTCTATTGGACTTGGAAATGTTGAATGGCCTTTTGAAGTCTCTACAATAGTGCTCAGGAGGTACAATGCTCTACCTGACTGGTAGGTTTTCCGCTGTCCCATTGTTGAAGTCTGTCTGCAGACAAGGTGGCTAGTCTTTGCACTGGCTTTGTGTCATAGGTGCTTGATTGGTGTCAGTGTTCCTAGTTTGTTGTGTGGACAGCGTATAGAAGTGCTGTGGGCAGAAGCAACTGCATCAATTGGTGCACAGTGTGCTGTCGTATGTGAACGGGGAAAGCAAGTACCAATCTTTGTGGACGGCTTGCTACTTCTGCTATCGAAAATAACGCTAATGTCTTCGTTTCCCTTTAATCACCCAATTTTACAACGCAATTTGACTCGTAAATTCTCAGCGCACTGCACATCACGTCCCATCCCACCCATTCGTCGTGCCAAACCAGGGACAGTTCACAGACCTTTGAGTAGACTTCCTGCAAAGTATAGAAGCAAATGGTTAATTCTGTGGTCGTGGCAGCCATTAATCGGCCTGCCACTAATGGCATGGCTTCCCATCAGAGAGTAAGAGAGAGTGAATTATTTTGTGGCAAATTACTTGTGCGGTTTCCGAGGAGGAGAGATCCTGCTCCGGGATCACGATGTCACTGCTCGAGTCACGGCGTCCAATTTCATTGCGGCCCTGCACGCAATCAGCGGGCCCTGTGCTAATGGACTCCTTGGCCCTGCATGCCTCTTAACGATCCCTGAAAGAAGTTGCACTCGGGGGTGTGCGCTGAATGGCCCTTCGCGTCGTCATGTCGCAATGTCTGGGACCTTATTGGTTTTATTTTATTTCGCATTGCGTGCGCTTTGCATTGTGGGGCAAATGCTGCCATCTAAGAAAAATACTGCTTGACGATTGTTTTTTCTTCTTATTTTCGCCCTTCTTCAGCTTGCGCATGAAGTGCTGTAATCTGTCGTATATGATTCCACATTAGCATATATAAGCTGCGCTGTGCACTGTTGGCAGTGTATGAGCGTTTGTAAGCGTTGCCTCACGCTAACGTTTTTTGGTCTGTAGCGCACAGAATCTATAAACTGTGTGAACCTGTGTGAACAGTACCATTGTCTGTGACAAGACCTGTCTTCATCCCGACGTTTGCTTGCTGTGCATAGTTGAGCGTCGTTATGAGGATCGTGGAAGGGGTTAAAGGAACGGCTTCTCTGAAATGAACCTCTGAAAATATAGAAACCAATTCCCCGCAAATGGCAACTTTCAGAGTACGCGTCAGACGGTATTGCGACGCCCATACTATACCAGTTTGTCTCTCGAGTACATACCTCTCCCAGAAAAATAATTGATCTCGTCTAACCATTTTTGCGAGTAATAATTGTTGCTTATAGAAAAGTGTGACGCCTCAAGACTTAGTTCGCTATTCTTTCGTTCGTGTTTATCTTCAATTTATCATCATCATCCTCTATTGTTTTTTATTGGCCACAGCGCTCACTCTCTTATCAGCACTCCCTGTTGCCAAACACGCGGAAGAACACGTAATTCCGAGGCGGATAGCGATGTGAAAAAGCTTAGTTTTCCGCTCCTGCAAGTGGAAATTATGTAATCCGAATCCGATTAATTGCTCGCAAAAATGACTAGCCCTATGATTGTTTGATCATCAGACTCGAGATCCTCAACAATATGGTAGATGTCGCGATACTGTCTGACGCGTACATTGAACCTTGCCATTTTCAGGGTATATCGATTTATACTTTCAACTACTTAATGAGCGTTCTCAAATTAATTTCACGCCGCATGGCTAATGGACGACACAAAAAATAAACCTTCCCGGTAAGTTATGACGTCCTCAAATTATTTAGCCGGAGCATTTATTTCAGACATCTTGTATATATAGCTGCGAACACACAATTTCTAATAAAAACGGTAACAGTACGGCTGGGTATGTTCTCCAAGGGCTTCCTTCGTTCATCATTCTAATTCCAAGTTAAGGCTCAGAACCCAAATTTCAATCGATGGCTTCTGTGGCATCAGTGAGAAATTTCAGCCACAGTCGAAGCACATGTGGCGCTGTATACAATGACAAAGTTCCGAAATGTCGGCAACGTTGAATCCCGTTAAAAAATCATGCTGAGAAGTACCCGGACGATTTCTCTTTCTGTACAACATAGACGGCGGTTCATAAGAACATGCGTAGTGCCGAAAACGCCTACCATATACGAGACATACAGAATCACTCTGGATAAGAACTATGTCATCATCAGCGTCAACGATCCTCCTTATCTCTAAACCGCATAACCTATCTATCATTTACTCGGTCTATAACGTGCGATTAACCGAGCCTGTAGTGACAGAAGAGGTCACAAAAGTGCCGATGCCAAAAAGAGAATGGCTTCGTGGGCACGAATCAACCACAATCGGAAGACCCGTTTGAGAGGCGACTCACCTCGGGCTACTAGGTTGCCGTGAATTCGCCTTTAAGGCCCGCGTGTTGTTAGTGTCTTCCAACCTTACAGGGACCGATTTTCGTCGTGAAGTTCTCTTGCGCTTTAGAGTGTATACTGGAGAGCGAGAAGACCGCGTAGATGTCAGTGAACTGGAAAAAAGCGGAGCTTAAAATATAGCTGTTCGTGGGCAAAAGTTCTCAGGTGTATGAAATACTGTGTGGTCGTTGGGCCGCACACGGGTTGGAAGGTTCGTTTGTCTTATTTCACTGATGCAGATTAGCTCTTAAACCGTGTCTAGTTTCCCTTAAGCACAGAATAGCTTTCAGCAAAGTTTCTCGCAATAATTCACCGGCGTTGTAAGCGAATATGCACATTAAGAATGTGTTTATACATGTTTCTGAAGAGGAAGTTCAGTAGTTCCTAATACCGCGGTTTAAATATTAGCCGACCGCTCACTGATGAACAGGTACCAGACAGAAGCAGATATATATACAGCCCCGTTGTATCGAATTTTAAGGGGTTCGTAAAAAATGAGTTCGATATATAGATCTCCTAGCGAATAGCACCTCCTGTCTCGAATGTCTCGGTATACCGAAATGCAGTAACGTCCTCACATATAATTTTCAGAACTCATATACGTTGCGATATATAAAATGATCCGAATTTTTTTACATTTAATGTAACCGGGACAGGGTTTAATTCCAGAGTTAGTTTCCTGTTGATAACTTCTTACAGGCCCTTACTCCTGCATGAGCTATTTTACTGAGAAGGGGGAATGGAAGAGTAAAACACAAGTGCGCTGAGTGTCGTTATCATGACCTCATCACACCTTCTGTTCATGCACCATCAAACGACCATACCAGCCACCATATATAGCCAAACGCAGCATTTTTGTACGCATTCCGAAGTTACCACGGTCTAATCGCACATTTCTTCGAGAAGTCTGCATCGCCTAACCAGTGTTTCTTTCCCGCTTTTTTTTTTCTCAAATATTTGTTTATTCTTTTGCTGCGCTTCGATAACTACAGCTTGTTAGTTCTGGCTGTCAAGGCGCAGTCTCCCCTTTCATAAAGAGAAATATATATATATATTGTTGCGAGGGTTTTCGTGACACGTCCGTTCACTTCGAAGCGTAACTGTAGAACACCCACGAGTCTCTTCGTCGTCGTCTTCCTTCTCACAATATCATTGGTAATGTATATAATACGCTCAATTCCATTTAAGGAAGCACAAAAGTACACTCTAAAAACATAACTTCACCGCATAACACGGCGATGACCAATCGTTGACCAAACCGTTGATGACCAAACGCCCACCGTTTCCGGCAAATAGGATCAGGAAAAGATATCATCCGGAACGGCGATTGGTCACCGCCGTGTTATGCGGTGAAGTTATGTTTTTAGAGTGTAGGTATTGCCTTCAAGTTCCGGCGATATCGTTCATACGACATGCCGTACAGGGCACTGCCACGCTGATGTTTCAATGCATGCAGTCGATTCCAACCTGTGTTTGTGTGGTATCAGACTGTGTGGTTGACTTATCCGTTACATTATTGTCGATTACGCAATTTTAAAAATGCGAGCAATGGTCACCGCGACCATATTGCAACCATCCTTCCGTATACGGCATATAGGAGACACTGTCAATGTCCATCATCCCTCCTCGGACTTCAGCTCCTGTATTCCTGAACTTAATGAAAAAAAAATGTTATACTTCAGCTGTAACGCGACAGAATGCACTGTAAATCATACAGAGCCAAAGTGAAAGTGCACACATCTACGGGCAGCGTTGCAGCCGTTGGCAACTACCTCCTTGGCTAAGCGCCATATACAACCGGCACCGCCATCACAACAACGTCAAATCGTGGGCCAATGCGTACGGAAAGTTTGTCTTACTTTAATTTACAACAAGACTTCCATAAACAAAATTCGTAGGTTCCTGCGTACCCGCTCAGCTGTTGTTTGTTCAGCCAAAAAGGATAATTATTATTATTGTTGACTGATATTAAAAAAAGGGGGGATTGAGACCCTTTCCGGTCGACAACTCATACCCTGAAAAAGGTATAGCAGGTATACCCTAGGGGCTAAAATATTATCCCAGTAGGGGCATGTTATACCTTTTGTGGGGTATACCAGGCAGTGTATTTTATCCCTTGCAAGTGCTAAAATGTACACCTTACCTAAGGTATAATTTTGTTTACCCATTTCATGGTATATATATTATCCATTTTAAGGTGTGCGCTATGGGACAAGCCGTTTATACCTCAAAAGGAATAAATATTTCGAACAATGTACTACGGCTACGTAGGAATGATAAAGAAAAGGAAAATTATCGATATGTTTCAGTATAACATTAATTTTCAGTAGCGCCGCAGTTTTCTAAAAACTTCCATGGGGCAGTTGTTGCTTTACGAAACTATGACCTGGTCATCATGCGATAGACTGCAAGTCTTGCCGCTCTACGTGAGAGACAGAACCCAAAGTGTCGCCCCCTCCTTTATGACAAAGCTCCACCCCTCGTCGCGCAATGTGGACCAATCAGGGATCGTTGTCACCCGACCGTGTCAGGTGGTGTCGTCACTTCTGTCCTCCTCACGTGACGACAACGCGCTTCGTACCTGGCAGAGGGCGCCCTTCCCTTCGCCCGACGTTTCATTACTATTCCAGGAAAAAGAACGGCCCTGCTTTTTGGATAATCGTCGTCGCCGCCTCTCTCACGTAATTCGGATACTGCTCCATATATAGAAAGTGGAAGGATTTACTGAGCCAGAATTGCGAAGATATTGCTCGAGGGTTTCCAGTTGTAGAGGTCAATGGAGGTCAGGTCCCGTCTGCTTTTTGACCTTTTGTTAAAAAGGCAGGGTTGCCAGATATTGTCTTCTGTGAAATTACTATAC
>JARGYV010113443.1:0-14742 GCA_029532675.1 Ornithodoros moubata | reverse complement strand
CCAGCCAGCCAGCCAGACCATAGTGATTTTCGTTTATCATTGCGATAGTAGTGCATTGCATAGAATCGTCCTTGCTAGGGCACCGTAGTCTCTTCCACAGGAGCGTTCGGCATTTTACGAGTGGTGGCAACCTGGGCTTTGGAGGATCCATGGCGTATTCCAACCTTGCTGCGTCATTGAGTACCTCTAGAGGACTTTCCTCGTACCCGAGGAACACACAGGGACCGTGTAGCATCCATGAAAGTAAGGTAGTATTGAAAGGTATAATGTCATCTGTCATGATTTCAAAGCCAGGCCAGCCAGCCAGACCATAGTGATTTTCGTTTGTCATTGCAAGAGCACAGAAACGTCCTTTTCTAGGGAAACTCCAGCCTCTACCATAGAAAGGATCGGTACTTTGGAAGTGGCGACAGGAAGACGTACGTCACGTATGTATGTCAATACTCTTTCAGTTCTCGCGAAGGCGCTCAGACTACCAAGCTAAAATACGTTGAAACCTGTCGACCATAGAAGAAACATGATATATATCCCCTAAAAATGCATCGAACAAACAGGTCCCCTTGCGTGATAGTCGAAAATGTCGCTGTTTCTTAGCCATCAATTAGCCTGAGCCTGAAATCGTGAAAAGCATGATAATGGCAAAGAAAGGAAGCCTAACAGAGTGTCCTCGAGCTTGTTCCGGATTCCTATAGTTGTTTGTCTATTTTTCGCCGCCCGCGCGCTTTCACCATGACGACAAATCATCATAACGCGGAACTGCATGATCCAAAAGCTGCGCTCTGTGTTTTGTCCTCATCCTGACGTGTCCCATCCACTTCCTCCCAGATAAGTATTATGGGTATCACACATTGCGCGCCTTCGAGTTCCGCGTCTGCTCGTAATGCGCAACATAGCAGGTGACGAACGCGCAGACAACTTTCTCTGCTATGAAGTCCCTGTACCTATAAGAACCGTACACATGTAAGGCTTCGCAATCTCTATTCAATTTGAAAATGGACTCTCATTGAAGAGCTACAAGAACTTTATACATGCCGTCGTAATCTCGGGTCCCAAGTAAAAAAGAAGAAGAAAGATGAGATTCGAATTTGTCGCGTGTTTCAACTTGACACGGACATGAAAGGAAAGACTGTGGCGATCAGCGTGAGAACTTGGCTTTTACAATCCGTCATCACTCTGCATCCTGTGGCACATTAATGCAGACCTTTTTGAGCGCACCTCTGGCAGTTCTCCTTCTTTCTACTTTATATGCATATGACTTTTCGCCACGCAATCACTGGAGGCTTTTAGCGTTTTGATGACTTTTACTACCTAGAGGAGCCGCTGAACATTTGTACTCACGAGAAGGTAATTAAGAGATTTTAGGTTTTTGCACAGTTACATACTTCCTCTAACGAAACGTGCACGTTATTGTTACAGATTACGTTAGTTCGCTTCTTTGTCACTTAGCTGGTGAGTGGGTTTATTCGGTGTCAAGGATGCCGAAGAACTGGGGTTGCTTCCTTTTTCCTTCCTCAACACAGAAAACTTCGTGTTGTACATTGGATACAGACTACACCTACTTTATTGGGAGTACATGTTGGAGCTACAATTCTATACGCAGGTCGGTGCTTGAGTCCCACGCACGCGAGATAGGGGCGCGTTGCGCGCTCAAGTGGCTCGAATAGATCTTTGAGTACAATGAGAGTACTTGGAGTGAATGCATATGGCGTCAGCGTAGAGGCACTTGGAAGGAACATGACCTTTCCTATTCCAACACTCCGTTTATGTTTTCTCTCACGCTTTGAAGTTCCCCTACATGTTTTACTGGAAGCTCACATGACAGAGCCTCCCGAAGCACCTTCGTCAAGGTCAAATCCTTTACAGTGAGCATGCGTTGTGGAACCGAGCTGTTTCGGAATTCGGAATCCATAGACAAATTTATCTCCTGGGGCAATGATCCTAAATGCAACGTTCGGAGAGTTTACGTAAATCAGCCAGGAACTCATTTGCAGACTCGAACTGCCCTCGCACACGACTGTAGAAACGGTGCCACTTCTGAGATCTTCGACGGTGTCGGAGACAAATAGTCCGTTGGACTTTTTTTTTTTGTTTTTAAGTGTCGTTGAACTTCTTCTCCGAAAGCTTCTTTACGCTTGCGGGTAGTATTAGTATAAGTCTTCACTGTATGGGCAACACTTGGGACAACAGATTTCTGGCGACTCATGAATAACCACTAAAAGCGGCACTATCTGGTAAGAATCCTGAAAAGAGAGTATAGTTCAATAATAATAGTAATAATTCATGGTTTTACGTCGCGAGGCAACTGTGCGTATAGTATAGTGAGATGTCCACAGACCACAAATATCTGGCCTCTGCTCTGAAGTATCAGACTCACTCCTGATGCTTACGCCATATGGCAAAAGCGATAACTCTTGTTCTTCTGCGATACTTCTCGCTCTCCTGACGCCAGTCACTCGTTTATTTTATACATACCACGCTGAGGTGGCCTTATGCGTTCGCAATACACTTCAAGCTACGCCGTAGAAACGAAGATAGCAGTAGCGGTAACGATTTAAATTATATACAACTCCGCAACATTTTTATGAATTAGAAGCTTACGAAGGAAATTAAATAAGCGAAATGTAAGCAGATGCGGTCCACATCACAGGAAATACGTCGAACTCTTATCAGTCGGCTCAATTTCCCTACAGCTACACCAATGTCGTCATATCCGCCCTTGGGGATTCTCGAACAAGGCTTAAAAAACGAAAACAGGGAAACTCCCGGGAAGGTGACGCTATCGTCGAGCCATAATTATGCGCATGAATCCTGCGAGTGTTCTGACGAAGGCGGTCATCGTCCCTGGCACCAGCAGAGAGAGATCAGTCCCTTCGTATTTCACTGGATGCCATGCTCGTTTACAATGAAGCCCTTAATTCAAGAACAGCGACGCGTCTCTCGCTGCGAAGCAGTTGCGCGACACAGACACCCTGTGACGCATACACTCGGGAAATTTCTACGAAGACATCCTCGGCCTTCCTTTCCCGCTTTCACGCGTGGGAAATTTACAGCCCACAGCGTACAGGGTGGCTGATCACTCGAGCTACCGATTCTGAAAGCATATTACTGACCGACTTGGTGGGCACATCTGGTAAGAGTGAGAATACGGACAACGAACGAAGCCACCGCAGGGGATGCCCGCCCAAATGAGTCAGGATATGAGGCAATAAGTCGGTATTACTGGTATTATATTTACGGGTGCATGTGTGTGTGTTCTGACGGAATACGACGAGCATAAGACACATCCCGAAAGTTGCAGTACTCACAATTTAGTGGCGCAATAATGCTCCGATAATGCGGGTATTCGCTTTCCCTTACGATTTGAGCCATATACCGGCACAGTTCCCTGCGACCTCGGCCCAGGACGCTCGTGACCCCCCCGTGCGTCAGTCGTGACGTTGCCCGCAGTAAGCGAGGCCTTGCTACGGTGGGCAGTCAACGACATTACCACCACCACCACCAGCGGGTATTCGGACAGATTCAACGAGGGGATAGAAGGTCGGAGAAGGAAAAAGAGTCGGTCCGCCCTGTAAGCGAGACGCGAGCCCTGCAGCTGCTTTTTGTCTCTATCGCCATCCAGGAACTGAGCGATGCGTGCACGTTGCAATGCAGTGATGCAGACACACCCATGTGTTGGAACGGGCGGTTTCTCTCGTTGCCTTTCATTACAAGGTCGCAATTGGCGAGAAGTCAGAAGAAAGCCGCTCTACGTGGTGGAACAATTAGGCCCATTAAACGACATTATCGACCCAGTGGTTGGTTGACGGCCCCTGTGACGGCGAATTTCACATTACCAGTCACGCAAATTTTTGGCGCCACAAGAGTAACATCGGCCGCCGCTTCTACGTCGGAAAGTAGACTCCTTATGAACGATGAATGCGATATTTTTATTGAACGCAAATGCTCGGGAGAAACAGGCAGTGGTAAAGATGCGCAGATGAAAATACCGACAAAGAGGAATGCCAGAGTGGCCCGTCGTGAACAACGTACTTCCACCATAATGCACCAAAGAGTTAAAAGTGATGCGTATACAATTTTTCCAACAGGTATGCTTATCTGAGGCTTTCCCTTAAATTTTCTACACGTATATTGGCAGTTCCCCTCAAAGTCAGCCCAGGAGGCACACTATCCTACCGATTTCCTACTGCTGCCGTCCTCTATCGCAAAATTCTGAGACAACCCTGTCTCATAACTACCGCTAAGTGGGGACCAGCACCTCTCTCCCTCTGAATGTATATATCTTCGCCAGACTGAGTGACAGACAGAAAGATAAAGGCCAGCGCGGTATTTATCCAAATCCCATCGATGAAGCATCCCACACATGACGCTGCCATAAAAGCTGATTCCCTCGTGTGCTTCAGTCTGTCCATTCATCTCTGCCGGATCTGGACAAGCTCTATGACAGAGGGGGGGAGTGACGTGTGCCTTCGGTTAACCTCTCCTCTCTCCTGCAAACTGAACCGCAAATTGGACGTCGGCGGTCGACTCCAACCCGCGGCAGCGAACCGTGACGGGTGCGTTGCACGAAAGTTGAAACCACATCTGAGTTCGAAGGAGGCGTTGAAATCATTGTTCGTTCAAAGGATGCCGTTCATGAGGATTCAAACACGTTGGATCTTTTCTATTCTGTTCGACCACGCTTAACTGGACGAGAAAATGGTCGACTTTGTGTGTCATATGCGGCTGCAAGATCCGTATGTAATCCGTATACCGCGTGTATCGGATCACGAGAAGTCTATTTGTTGTTCGCTCGTTTAAAGAGAGCTGGTCACCACACGGCTATGCAGGAGTCGTTCTGCTCTAAATCGGTCGAAATATATAAGCCCTTCAAAAGCACATATATATGGATGAAAGAAGTAGGCTAGCTCCCTCAGTGAGATATGAAAGTGGAAACCATTTTTCGCGGACACTTTACGGGAGTAAATAATCATCGCGGCAATGCCGGAAGAAAACAAAGCCTGCAATCATTCAATTCTAAATACAAACTTGCCTTAGAATAACGAAAGAAGGTCTTTTTTTTCGTTATTCTTTGTGATTAACTCACGTGCATGCAAAGGGAAGCATTTGACAATGTAAGTTAAAAAAAGAGAAGAAAAAGATGAAGAAGGAAAGGTTCCTCAGGCATCGGAAGGGCATTCAAGTATTGGGTTCACAACTACGCGGACATGGCCATCCGCGGTACAGAATTCGGCACGGCACGGTCTATTTGGGGGACATGTCCATCCGGTGTACAGTACTCCATCGTACACACGAGCCCACTCAGCACATTATAATTTATAAACATATGCGTCTTTAGTAATCACGTGTCGGGACACGAATTCTATTTCACTTTTTGTGCCATGACTTTGGTGATTATCCGAACCCGGAATGCCTCGCTGCTTCCTGAGTAACTCGCTTATCATCGAAACGTTCCGAACCGAGTAGCAGGAACACCAACCCAAGCGGCACAATGTACTGAAAGTCGGGTGCAATAGGGGTGGTCGTCAGGTGTCTTATCTTTTTGTCGCTTTCTGATGTGCCGCGAACTTCAAAAGCAACCTTGATACATCCGTTCACCCCTATTGCACCCGAGTTTCAGTACATTGTGCCGCTTGGGTAACCCTACAGTCTTACAGTTCAAATAGATGCGGGCAATTTTCTGGTTGGTTCGGTGGTAAAGGGCTGTACGGATACACGCCAATGCACAACCTATCTGGTTGCCATGCCTGGCCGCGTCCAGTTCTCCGTAAAGTGTGACCGAAACCAGGGTCGACCTGGCACAGCAAACTACCGCAAATTATCTGAAGAACTGCAACATTCGTCTCACCACGGTAAGATCGCACCCGAAAAGATGGCAGACTCTTTTCTAGCATTCCGCACGTATACGGTGCCTTTCCATGCGTATTTACACAGCTATCTCAATGTCACATGCACCGCAGAACCGGTAGAAAGAACAACTTTCGGTTGTGCGTTGGAGTCTTCTTTTTAATTTTTTAATAGTCACATTTTCCTTTGCGAGAAAGCATGTACGTTCCCCCGCGGCTTATCAATGAATATCTCTGCAAGTTTCGACGGCAACACCACCGGAATGTTAATGGCGACGCCCAGTGAACAAACAAGAGTTTTTGCGGCATATAGCGTGGAGGAGGGAAAGTGAGCCTTGACCAACTTGCAGAGCTGGATCGATTTTCGCAAAAGTCCGAAAAGAAAAAGGGAGAAAGAAAGCTACCGCCAGTTTTCCTTCGGGCTTTCGTTACTGGCAGACGGCTGCCGGGCAAACATTGAAATCATAGTCTGTGGTGGCATTTACTTCCGTATTGAGCAAAGCCGTCGCCGCCGCTTTAATGAAGGTATAACGCGGAAGTTTCACGCGTCTTCAAGTCAGACTGGCATCTGGGCCTGCCTCAGGACGCTCGTAATAGCTGTCAGCGTAACCGTTCATTGCAAAACTGGGGCTCCGCAGGTTCCATGACATGTGGGAAGACTCGTTAGAATAAGGTACACCGGCAAAATATGACCTGTTACAGCTAAATCACGTACACACCCTCCGTCCTAACAGTGTACCGGTGGATTTCAGAAGTGAAGCTTTTTGTTGTGACGAGGTTCAAACTACGAATCGTCCTCCGATAAAGGCTTTCTTTGCCGATTACTATAGTTCCGTTGAGATCACGGTGGCCTGACCCTCGATCACCATCTCGATATAGACTGTCTCCAAGTTTTCAGCGCCACCACTGCTTCCCGCAGCATCGAGAATTTGTGTTTTAACGGTTCCTTTGTTGCTATGATCACAAAAATTGAGCTGACTGGTGCTAACGGAGCACAGACGCGAGCTCTCAGCCTTTACCGGGTCAGTACACATCCTTCCCGGCATATCTCTCTTTATGGATAGTCGCTTCCTGTTTATTGTCGAGAACTTTCGGCACATGCACAAAAACACAATTTGTGGCGCATTCTCATGTGACGTGCTGGCAGCAATCGTACATCATGAGCGAGTGCTGGTCACGGGTCAACAAATCGCGTGGAAAACTCTTCGATTACAAAAGCTCTCAAAAAGAGAGATTGATTAGTGTAGAGCAAAGTCCACAGGGGTGATAAGATTATGAGTAAAGTGGTGATTCAATAATGAACGCAGACTGATACGAGCAGAACGCCCTGGTACCAGCGTACGGGGAAAACAGTAAATGGCGGGCTAGTTCCTGCTGACGGGTTTGAGTAAGGCGGTGAAGGTGTGCCATGTTAAGCTGTTTTGACGGCGGTCTGAAGAGTAAAGCGGAGGACAGGAGATTTTTGACAATCCTAAAGGAGGACGGACAGGGTTTAAAAATAATAAGATAACGCTTTACAAACGTTTCAAACGTACTGCTGTGCCGACAAATCGCAACATATACCGTTCAGGTTGCCAGTGGCGCATGTCATGGAACGTTAGTTTAGGTGCAACATATGGTGTGCAGAAATCAATCATGACAAGTAATTCCTGATACGCGTGTTTCTCAATCAATTTGTTTATAGAATGCCTTACTAACGTTCACGCATTTTATTTACAATAACAACAACATTAAGTGGTGACGATGAAGTGAGGTAAAGCGAAGTGAAGCTTCCTGACATTATAACACATACATATTGTGAGACAGGAGGCATATCAGCGTAATTCATCACTCATCTTTATATTCATCATATCGCACACCATCGAATGAGTATAATTTACTGCGATTAATACTGACAAATAAAATGTTCACAATAAATGTCATACGGCACAAATAAATGCTGTCGCCAACAGCTGATGCCAGACAATACATACACAGCTGATGCTGACGTTCGACTTTGAAATCGCATACCCCACGAAAAATTGCAGAGACGAAACGGCGAGGCTTTTTTACAGACGAGAATGGTGAAGAAGGCAACCTCTGTCGCGGGTGGTAAAAGCCATCAGTTCACTAATTTCACCGGAATGGAGTGAAAACCCATTTGTACTCACCTTCGCCAACCATTTGGAGAGACGTGTTGAATCCCACTTTACAAGAACTTTCGCTGGTGGCAAGCGTAGAGTCGTGGACATCGTGACGATCGAAGAATTTAATTATTCTGCCTCAATGAGTACTTGCCGAGCGGCACCACAATATGTCATAGCAGTATCGCTTCACGATGGGAGTGTCACTCAAAGCGCCGAGTCGCGCGGAGTCGAGAACGTTGAAAATCGTTATTATATGAAGAAGTTACCTTAGCGATTGCTTCAGTTCACACAGGCAAGCTCGTGATCATAAACACACCTCTGGCGACAATACATAAACGTGCTCACAAAAAGCACGCACAATTTTTCATTGGCTGCGAAACGCAATCAAGCTCACTTTAGCCACATGGGTTTGCTTTGAACTTCAGTGCCACCTAGCGCGTTTTTTAAAGTACCTCATTAAAGGGTAGAAGAAACGAACACGTGTAACTTACTACAAAAGCTTGCTTAAATTATATATAACGATCCTTATTGCAAAGATGATGTTCTTGGTTTGCCGCACGAGGGTGCGTGTCAACAAAAAGCAAATAAAGAGCCCGATAGCAAGATGGCGGATGAGGAAATAGCAGACGGTAATAGATCTGACTCGGGAACACCTCATCAGAGAACGTTAAACGTTCTAGCGTCTTCTTTAACCTGTGACTCGCGAGTAGAAGATCTAAAGTCATCCACGGAAAGTGCTAAGACCGAAAGCGAGACTGACAGCACAGAGAAAAATACGAGTAAGTTATCGGAAGCCATGAGTCGCTGTGTCCTGTAGGTTCATTTCAAAACATTACGTAATTCATAGAAGAAATGCACGTCGAAGATTCATAATCGTGTATTGTAATACGTTGTGTACGTGACCTCTGGAATGAAATGCCATGCAAATATAATCGATCTAAAATATGTGCGAGTTAGATGTTCAGATAAGTACAGTGCGGTTTTCGGGTAAGCGATCGCAAGGTAAACAAAGCATCGCTATCCTACAGCTGCATCGCTGCCTGGTTAGAAATTAAAGTTATTTTACCATGAGACTTGTCTATTATCTCTTGCTATCAGTCGTCTCTCTTTTATGAATGACTCGCAACGGTGCTTTCCAAATGCAGTGTGGAACAGCACGAACATGTTTACGGTTTCTGCTCGGCGCCTTCGTTATGTCTAGTTAACCTTCAGAAGTGTTTCATAACGTGGTAGGACCAGGTCAGTTTTCTCGAGAATAAGTCGCATGTCACGTGACCCACGTTCTTCATCTCTATTCACAAATTGAATTCCATTTGCAAGTGCGAACACGTGACACTCGCGTCAATCTTCTGATGTTAGCTAAATTTTACAGTCAAACATGGTTTAGACGAACTGTTAGCACATTTATTTCTTGTACCTTTGCACTTTTTGCTACAATTATCGCGTGTGGTGCTGGGAAGGCCTTCTTGGTGTTCTCCAGTATTGTAGTGTACAGTTACAGGCTGTAATGAAGCATTGTTCTATGCAACCCCAGATGTGTCGCTCTGTGAATATCTCTACGGGGAACTTCGGCGAGGCTATTACTTAGAAAACGATGAACAGCGTTATGAAGATAGAAGAGAGAAGTTTTACATATTTTTCCAGATACCGAGAGAGCTGGAAAAGGTATGTGTGTTAGTGAGTTCGACGTTTAATTAAATTGGGTACGAAGCACAGTCAGTCTGCAGCAAAGAAAGCAATTATCTATCATTACATTTTGTGCATTTACACTTTTCTTAGGGCACTGACACTTTAGAACCTATCAGATAGACTTATAACGACTCAGTTATCTTCATTATCGGTTTCAGTGTTGCAAATTACTTTTTATTTCCACTTTGTTACCCTGCGCCTTGGGTGTCACAAGGCTTTTATTATGCGGTTAACAGCTGAGAATTGTGTCTTCTTTATCCCTCACTCCAACTGTATATTACCAGACAATACCTGCTTTAGTCTGCATTTTGGAAAGGGGGAACTATGTTGTCGTAACACAATTGTGGCACAGTTTTATGGCTTGAGGTTGTCCTTTTGTTACTTTGAGACCAAAGCATACAGCGTTTCCTTAGGGTATAAAATTTTGCTTGTGTTTGGGGAAAACATTTCTAGGAATATTTCTAGAAATAAAAATTAAAACTGACGCTCTTTCTCTTCTTTGCTACTTGGTGCACAGAAGTATTCAGAAGTTGTGTTGTCGTATGTTCTGCATAGTGATACGTTGCCGTTGTCTTTCAGTTTTTATGCTACGGATTTTTCCAATGTGCGGACGCCTTCCTATTTGTGTTCACACTCCTCCCATTGCGATTCTTCCTCTCCATCTGTTTTTTAGCAAGTTATGCTCTTCGCACAACAATGAGGTGAGAAGTCTCGATAATTGTTAAGAGATCCCTTTGAGGTTCATAGTAAATAGCATAAATTGAAGCAAAAGCAACCTGCAACAGGTTGGGGTAATTTCACAGATTGCTTCTTCTTCTTCATTATCTTCTTTTTGCTCTCTGGCCATTAGCCAGGACGGCATTTGACCGAGCATGTTTAATATTGTTTTGACTTTTTTTTCTTCTTCAGCCCCCTTCTCAAGACACGTCACTGCACTTCAGGTCGCGTTTTGCAGCCTGCAGAGATCTGTGATCTCCTGAAGGGTATCATCCTTTGCTCCGTCTGCTTCGTGGTCAGCTATGTGGATACATCGATGTTGTATCACATTGTTAAGAGCCAGTCCGTTATCAAGCTATACATATTCTTCAATATGCTGGAGGTAACAAACAATGTACTTATTAGTTACAAGTTGAGTCTCTGCTCGGAGGCATTCCAGCAGGCTGTTAGTAAGTCATGCACTACAATAACCGTTTTGGATTGTAGGTTGCCGATAAGCTGTTTTCTTCATTTGGTCAAGATATCTTGGACGCTCTCTTTTGGACAGCTACTGAGCCACGTGGGCGAAAGCGAGAGCATTTTGGTGTTATTCCACACCTTGCTTTAGCCATTGGCTATGTTAGTATCCTTTATTATGGATTACAAAACCAGATGTACACTATGCGAAGACTCTGTGATTCTTGTCCCATACGATGAAGTGTTATGGTTGTGCCCGCTTAGCACCTACTGTATTTTGCTGTTCTCACTTAAAACTATGCCGTCTTCTACTTTAGCTACTTGATTGCTTACCAATTTCTGCATCTACTATACTGTGCAGGTCTGCATGCGAGGGCTTGTTGTGAAAATTGGGGGTGACACATTGTCCTCCTACTTGTTGAGTGTTATGCAATGTCTGCAGTATTCTAACTGATAACGAATGTAATTTTTCTAACATTGTCACTTGTTCTATTACTTTCATCATAGCATGTTATTCCTTAATGTCTTGTCCAAGCTCTCCACTGCCTCCTGGTAATGCTCCAAGCAACGACACTCAGTGTCGCTATCAATTCTCAAAACAAAGCCCTTCTCACAATAATGATGTCAAATAATGTAAGTTTTGCAGTTGCAAAGTTTCTTTTTCTTGTTTTCAACTACTGTTGATAAGTGATGTCACATTAAGGCTTTTGAATGTAGATTGTAGAGGCGGTACTGTACCGGTCATGTTTTCTCTTTTTTTTTCGTCATCGGTAGATTGTGGTTTTACACGTTCCCTAGCGGCGGAACCGCAAGCTCCATAGTTAGCTACACCGATGTGGTCCGCCATGCAAAAACAGGAATTCTAGCTCTCTAGTTCAACACCTTGACGATAGTGGGCGAGCTGGCGATTACAGATTTGTGTTTCCAGTACAATACTATATAGCTGCTGAGATATTTGCATCATGACTAATACTTTTGTTTCTTTTGTTTTCTTTCTTTCCAGTTTGTAGAGCTCAAAAGCATGGTATTTAAGAAGTTTGAGAAAAGCAATTTGTTTCAAATGTCCTGCAGCGATGTAAGAGAAAGATTTCACTATGTTGTGCTCTTGTTTGTAGTCATCATGCAAACAATGAAAGAGTACAACTGGAAAGAAGGTAAGGCATTAATGTATACTTCAAGTATATATGGATGTTGTCACTAAGTGTCAGGCTTCAGTCTTAAAAATAACAATTTTTGATGAAAATGATCACACTGCATTAGAGATTTGCTTCATAGCAGTTGAAGGAATTAACGAAAAAAAGTTTTTTGTGCCAATGCTGGGAAAGTGGCTTCTTTGTTAGCCTCTTTCATTTCAGTGTTCATAGGCATCCTCACATTCAGTAGTCGTTGGATTGCAAAAGAAGGGTAAAACTTTGCGGCTATCTAGAAAAGGTACAATGTTATGTGTACTACGTAGCGTACTCCGAACGGCCATGGCTATGTGCAGGACGTGCATCAATGCACGTGTCGCCTTTAGCTGCGCAAGTAGGGAGGAATCCGGCGTGCATTTATACCTGCACTGCACACATTGACCGCGGATCCATCCTCGACGTGAGCAATATGTCACAATAATGCTCACCTAACCTTTGTCATGAACCGAGATCAGTGAACGTGGGCCCATTCTTGACGTGAGCAGTATGTCCTGAATGCCACTAACCTTTATCACAAATGGACATCATTGAACATGGGCCCATCCTCGACATGGCAAATATGTCCCCAATGCCACTAGCTGAGCCTTTGTCACGAATGGACAGAGGTGAAGAAAAGTCTGAAATGTGTAAATAAAGAAGAAGTGAGACCACGCAGATTTGAATACAAATTGTTGGAATCTCCACAAAAGCTTAACTGCATGTCCATTAGCGTTACGCCGAAGGAAGATTTTTACTTAGAACTGTGTAGAGGCGCTGGTTTCTCTGCACTGGCACATGCGCCAGTGAATGTCATGCACTAAGCATTTTCATTTCGATTATGCTACCTTCCAAAACTGAAGAGGTTAAACACTACAGAGTTGCTTCATTTGATGAGTTTTCTTGTACAGAGCCAGGAAATTCATAACCAACATGTAGCACAATAAGACACCAAAACTGAAAAACAGTCACAAGCTGAGGGTTTGTAAATTGAAGGTTGGCTGTATTTCAACCTTCAATATGCAACAAGCGATCAACAGTGTTACACTTCGGAGGTGTCGGCTTCATGTTCTGTGTAATTCAGTGCATCTCTCATTACAACGGTACCTTTATTTATTCATCATATAGCTACTGTATCATTGTGTTAGTAACCTAGTGGGAGGGCTCACGTGTGTTCTCCATGCACAGGCTTCTTGCTGACCTGACCTAAAATATAATATCATCATAGCTTTTCATTACTCCGCAGCAACATATTCACCCCTCATATTAGGACCTATGTCAGACCTAACTTGATTCAGGTCTCTGGTTATTATGTTTAGCAAAAATGGCACTTGCCATTTTGTGACCACTATTAATGCCAGCATTTAGACTTTTGAGAGCATGGTGTACATTTTATTTTTTCCAAAAAGCAATAATTTTTAGGGGCGTACCTTATACATAAGCGTAGATATACAGAGAGAAATATAGTGCTTTCATAGTTGTATGAAAAAAAAAAAAAGGTTCCCAGCAGTCTCATTATACATGTACAATCCATTTCTTGCTTTTCAGAAGCATTTTGGATCCTTCTACCAGATTGCATTATGGTAATGGTAGCCGAGGTGCTTGTTGACTGGGTGAAACATGCATTTGTAACGAGATTCAATGAAATTTCATACGAGGTAAGTGCACATTCATAAATATGACATGGAAATATATTCAGTGTTATTTTCTTAATTAGGTATACAAAGAATACATTACCAACCTTGCCTACGACTTGGCGAGCAGTAAACTGAAAAATGTAAGCAAAAGTTGTTTGAATTCTAATGACATATTGCTTTTCTAATATGTGCGCAATTCAATTATGCAGGCTTATTCCGATCATTCTGATCTCATTTCTCGCCGGATGGGCTTTATTCCCCTGCCTCTTGGAGCCCTTCTTGTTCGAATTATTGGAGGTTCCGTTCATGTAAATGGA
This sequence comes from Ornithodoros moubata, assembly GCA_029532675.1. Taxonomy (NCBI): domain Eukaryota; kingdom Metazoa; phylum Arthropoda; class Arachnida; order Ixodida; family Argasidae; genus Ornithodoros; species Ornithodoros moubata. Next base: position 791 of record JARGYV010113443.1, on the reverse strand, counting down.
CTTCTGGGAGTGATAATTGTTTTAATTGTGTACTTGTGGTAAGTTTGTTTCAACTCTTATCTTACACTCCGATCCCTGTATGAATGAAGTGACAATTGCCATCATCAGATTTCTACCCACAGGTTTCATTCTGGTTGAAAATACATTAGTATTGCCATATTGATGGAGCTCTTTAAAATGAACATCGGGCATGGTGGAAATTTGTATTCTGGGGTGGAACTTACACAAATAGAGATGAAACACATCAGCATTAAATTGCTTTAGAACAGTAAAAGAACTAAGTTCCTGAAGCAGCTAGCCAACTGCAGCCTACATCTTCTAAATTTCGTTGTTCAAAGGCAATGTGAGGCTTGTCTGTGTATTTCGTTTTTCTTTGTGTATTCCAACCCGAGAACACCAATTTTCATCATGTTCACCAGCTGTACTGGATTGCTGGTCCAGGGCTCTACCGATTGAGCTAAGCAGGCCCTGAACCGGCAATCTAGAACATGTGGGTTCAAGTCCTGCAACTGGCTAGCATTTTCAGTCAGTTTCTTTCTTTCGTTGTTCTAAGGCAGGGAGGTTCGTTTGGTATTTCCTCCTGATTTGTGTGTTCCAGCCTGAGAATACCAATTTCCATCATGTTCACCGGCTGTCACTGGATTGCCGGTCCAGGGCTTTACCGATTGAGCTAAGCGAGCCCTGAACCGGCAGTCCGGAAGATGTGGGATCAAGTCCTGCAGCTGGCTAGCATTTTCGGTGACTTTCTTTGTTTTGTTCTTCTGAGGCAGATGGAGGTTCGTTTGTTATTT
>JARGYV010113441.1:0-11533 GCA_029532675.1 Ornithodoros moubata | reverse complement strand
CCTTGGGTACTACCCGCAGTAAAGTACCGCAGAGCCAAGGACGTCAGACAGGCGTCGCCCAGAGAGGCAAAAAACGCTGTTTTAACGATTAAGCCAAAATATTGCGATTCCAAATTTGCGCTGCTAAAGGAAAGTGTGCAACATCATTGATTGCCAAGAATAACTGCTTAGCCTAAGGGGCACGGTGACAGCTAAGCTTATCTTCGACATCGCATGCGATCCACAGAATAGGGGATGGTCACGTGGTCCCGGGCCGAAGAAGAAAGACAAGTCAGAGAGGCGAGTATAAATGCTGTGCCATGGGCTGGGAACAGACATACTGACTCCACCAGTGAAATCCTTCAAGATGCTTGTAAGTCCATTTCGATGGGGCGGGGGGCAGTTGTAGCTGTTCATGTCATGAGTCTCCGTCTACTAAGTTATACTTTGCTGCTTGTCCTGCCCATGGTACTTTAAAATGCACTCTTCGCGTTTTTGCAGAAAGCCCTGATCCTGCTCGGCCTCATCGCCACTTGCTTGGCCGTCTTTGCCGACTACGGCTACAGCGTCCACGCTCCAGTCGTCTCTGGCTACGGTCTCGGATACGGATTGGGGAACGGCGATTACGGTCTTGGCGGCTATTACGGTTACCCATACGGCGGTTACGGCTATGGAGGATATTACCTCAAGAAGTAAGTGGCAAACAGTTAAAGGTAAGACACAAATAGCTGTATAGTCCACAGTAGATTAACGTATTGTGCTCATAAAGTCGCGTTTGTAAACACCGTAATCCCATTGTGACTATTGGCGCAAGGCAGTTGGAGTGACTGGATCTGATATTAGTCTTTTCCTTTCAGATACCTGACGCAGCACAGATGAAAACCTATGGCACATATAAAAGACATCTCCTACACCATACAACCTGCAAACGATGAAAATAAAACAAGCGGTGCTTTAACTCGTACATGCCCCGTCTGCCTGATTACTCAAGCATTAACTTCATTCGACTGCTATCTGCGAGATGCGTTCCTATATCAACTACTGCCTGAGGGTGTGGGAGCGAGCCCCTTTCATATATGTTTACGATGTGGTTAAATTGTCTCAAGGGCACACTGTACCCCGAATGGATGAAATCAGCAGATTCACTTATGTAAAACTGGATAACAGCAAATATTCGCTTAAGCTACATGGAATAAATTGTTAATTTATTTCTCCTCCTAAACTGTATTTCCCGTAGGGGTTCACAGGTGGCCCTAACCTCATCAGTTGTCGCACCCTCCCAACAATTAGTTTTGTTAACCTGCGCAAAATATCCGGTAAGAACACACACGGGATCAAAGAAATTTCCACAAGGGGGCAGACGGCGAGGAAATGCAAAAGCGGTGATGTTTGCGATTCTCGAAACCTTAGCACTAATGTCACATGCCAGCATACGACTCAGCTCATGGGTTCTTTAGTCTCATCGCAGTGCAGGGTTCAGGTATATATCGGTGTACGATTTAGGATCTGTTTTCTACAAAAGTCTCCTTCCATTAAACTTTCATTGGTTGTGCATTAACTGCAATGCTAGCATTTGATTGCAAGCATGGGCGTCAACTTCTGAACTTCTCGGAGACTTGTTGGACCCTGAAAATTCTGAGGAAAAAGTATGCAAAGTGTGATTAAAATGTAATTTCTGCAGAATAAGTTGGTCTACATTTCTGTCGTTTGGGGGCAGCTCGGCTTACTTACTTCTTCTTATTTACCACCACGACGCATGTCCAAACACGCTACGAGATTCTTCTGTCCTTGCAACATTCTTCGAAATACGCAAGGGGTTTTGCAGTCAACCTAACAGTGCCGCTATACCAACATAAAGCGCGGAAACGCTTTACAGTTGCGGAGCTCGCAGTTCAGTCAGTTCGGAACGTGAAGCGCTTTCGTCGAGCAAAGAAACCACGAACGGAAATAAAGAAAACCGGTAGAGCACAAAATAACCGAGTCACCATGGTCTAAAGCCCAGAGTACACTTGCGAAGAATACAAAACCAAGACTGCGGATAATTCCACTAGAAAGGTGCATTTTGCCTTCGCTACGAACATTTTCGAGCGCCAAGTCTTGGACATGTAGATATTGGAAGGTATAGATACAGTTTCCTTCAGCTTCTATTGCAGACTGTCAACCTAGCCTATCCCTTCTGCCCTTGGGGTACAACAGCCCTTCCCAGCGAGGCCTAACGAAGAAGAAGCACAGTTTGTGTGCGAAATATCGGCGGTTTTCAACAAGAGGTGTCTTGCTTTAATTTACTAATTTATTTACTTATTCTTCATGATATTATATTAAACCACCTGCCCTTCGGAGGGACGGAGATGGTGAAAGGATGCAAACAAATGAAATAGAAGGAACGAAAACTATGTTGACAAAGCGGACATAATGGCAGCGATGTAGAGAAATAGCAAGGACGAGGCAATACCCTTACTAAAACGTAAGCAAATACATAACTGCAGCATAACATCTCACATCAAGCAATACTTCTTTGCGTTTTCCATTCGAAAGCAGTGAATGAACAGATAAGTATCTTTCCGGACAACACATGTTTGCACATTAGTGACATCACAGCACAGAATCTAGGTAAACATTCCTTGGCTAACGGAGAAGACACTCAAGGCTGCGAATTCAAATTCACCTGCAGTATCACGGATGTCGCCAGGACCAGCAATCAGCCCGACCGCACATCGGCTGCCCATCCTGCTCTGTCCATCGTTTCTTTTATTATTTCCTAGTGGAAATGCTGCTAGCCAAGTGAGGACGCCTCTCTCTAGAATTCCGGCCCAGCAATCGGGTCAGGACGCCTTATCCCTCTTCTCAGGTTGCAATGGTGCGTCATCTCAGTTCTATGTCCATGTATTTTGCCACCTTGCAATCAATGCTTTTGACACAAATTTTAGGCGGATGAGTCCCACAAGAGTACAGTTGATCCATGAAATGAGAGCATGGGAATAGCTTGCTTACGTGTACGCGTATAAACTGTCCTCTCATATAAACATATTTTTCTGTGACCCTATTACCTGAGATGGAATAACCCATGGCTATTAAATATCTAGCTACTGCAATTCCTATGGCACTTAGATTATGGAACGATTATCCTCAATCCTAGGTTCTTCAGGGGGATTCTATTTGTTTGCAGGAGGAAGAGCAGCAGTATTTCCACTGTTGCAACTTAAGCTCCAGTATCAACCAAATGTTCATCAGAAGTAAGTACATGGTACACACATATATGTGTGAGGCTAATGTTAAGTGTTCAATTTTTGCTTCTCCACCGCAGCTCTGGTGTAGCTGTGTCCTATGACAGAACAGAATTTCATGGTACATGTTACCTTCAAGTCAATTTTAAGTCTATTTTTAAGTGAGCTTGTCTGGAAGCTTTATGTTTGATGAATTATCTTTTGGTAAGCAACTTACGCTGGCAGGTAGTGGGTAGCCTTAGCATCGTTAACGTACATGCTGTTTATTATTACCAACGTTAACGTGTGCAATTCATAAACATGAATAGTATTGATGTGAACCAATAAAGTGTATTCTACCAATGAACAGTTCAATGCAAACTGTCTTGGAATTTGCGTGTCTCTAATTCTTCTGTGGATATACTGTGGCAAGTATGACGCAAAAGCCATGTACAAAACTATCAACTTCGAACAAGGTCCACCAAAAGTATACCCACGCTTTAGTATTAACAAATTACAACGGACTATTTTACATTACACTTTCCACAGGTGCTTGACTATAGAAATGTGCCGGATGTCAGTATTTTGTCACGTCTGTTATTCGATTTACAAATCATTGCTATACTTTCACAACGTGTTCTGAACCTCAGTGTCTCAAGTACCTTTCTGTGCAATTGTATGATATAAAATGCAACATTAAAAAAAATAATACATTGTATGGAAGGGGGGCATAAACTTATCATATACGACAGGAGGAATTTGACAAGGCAAGACGTGTAGTTGGAAAGCTTGGAGTAATGGTCATAGTGTGGGGCTACGCAAGAGTAGATGAAATGACAAAAAAAAAAAAGGTAGTTATCTTACGCATGCAATGTGAAATGGCAAAAGTCAACAACATGTATGTCTTGAAAAGACGGTAGCCTCCACGGTATTTGTGAGGTATAACATGGGGTCTAAATGAACTTGCATGCGACTGTCGGTACCCAAAGATGAGCTATTAAACACTATGAATGTCAATATTGTGAGGCAGAATTGGGTCAGTTTTATCCTGATCATCACCATCAGGGAGACTGAGCCGCTGAGGCTGCTGACGATGATCTGGATGAAACTGACCCAGTTTTGACTCACAATATAATAATAAGCTCTGTGGGCGACGCACAAGTAAGGGACTCTTGCTATCTCTTTCGTCAATTTGCCTCCTTTGTTGAGTCCTGAAAAAAACTTCTTTATGCTTCATTTTTCGTGCATTAGTTGTCATTCTGGGAGGCAGGCCGCTGCAGATACAGGAAGTGTATCGTACTCTTCGGTATTGAAAAACAAAAATCGATCGCATGTATCTAAAGTGTCACAGCAACGACTTTGGAACGCAGAACAAAATTAAAATAACTGTCTACAACGTTAGGGTCGTTTCTGGCCCATTTAATATCACAATTGGCTCCGGAATGATTTTGCTCACACACAGAATTGCACGCAAGCGCGGAGTACGGCCATTTTTGCCCTCACATGACCCGCTACGTATGCAATGACGCGTAACCACGACCGTCCCAGGATTCCTAGCTCAAGCAGGGCAAGATCTTCTCTATGGAGCAATGTACTGGAGGGACCCCTGTGAACTGGGGACAACGTCAATTATCAAGCATGGCTGGGCAGAGTACGAGTAACAAGTTAACAGAGCTGTGTCGTGAAGTCATTTTATGCTTTCACTTCCCACTATTCTGCTGGACTCAAGGCAACTCTGATGGACCGATTTTTGGAGTTTAGAACCCAAACGTGACATCTGCAATGTACCTTGTTGTTGTGCACATTCGTAGCAGGTCGCGATGGCAGAAGTACGCTAGAAGTTGAGCAATACATTCACTCTGCTCCACAATTACAAAAAGGATAATCTTTTTCTCGTTTTTTTTTTCTTTTTTACAGTGAATGTCATTAAATACGCAAAACCAGTGTACAGCATCAGTCTTGTACAGTTCGTGAACAGTTTTGATCCGTTCAACATGTTCCTGGAAGCGAGCCCAGGAACAACGAGAGACTTCGCCACATAAGAAACCCACACGTGATATCCACATACAGTAAATGCAGTGAATGCCTATGATCATGATCATGAGCACATCTAATGGTACACACACATCTGAAGGAACTGGTAGAAACCTAATGAAATATGAATTTACTAATATTATTTGCTTAAAAGCTCGTTAAAATACTTCCAAAAAGAAAACATCATCTTGGCATGCAATACAACCAGACTTGGAGGTATCTTGAGTACTGTACTCTAAGTATCTTACTGAGTACGCTTCGTGAAAAGTATTTGTACTGTAACTAAAATACTTTTTTCAGTATTTAGTACTCAGTACTCTAATTACTCTTTAATTTTCGTCGAATATTCAGATGGGCATTCTTTTTTCTTTTTGCCGCATCTGACAGCAGTTGACCTTTCCAGGCCGTTTCAACGCCGTTTCGTCCATGCTGTTATCATTTGACCGCCCCTTTGACTTCCCCGCGCTCCCTTTTCTTCCGCACTGCCTTGCCTATCTTCGCGTCACGTGATGTTGTTCCCACGTTCGACTCTAGAGCCCAGCCCAATCTGGTGTAGCCCTGGGCTATACTAAGGATGACTTCGAGGTCGGGGTCCTACACGTCCCCGATCACGTCCACATGAGGATCTGCACGTGTATCTTCTGAGGGATGCCGCGCCCGAAGTATTTGGTAACGTATTTTAAATACTTTTTTGTAGTATCTTCTACATGTCTGAATACAACAGTGACCTATAGTCTCCCCGTCACTACGGCAACTTCAGTTGGTGGACCACGGCACGAAAATACCCCGTCCGTGGAGCCAGGTTTTAGCAGGCAGCATCACTCGGCCTTGCCGCTGGCAGAGAGAGAGCATTATGTGAACTTTGAAGCAACGATTCAATTTTGGTAGGCGATACCCATATTTCCAGTTTGCAATGGGGCGGGAAATTAAGACCAAGAGATGAAGAACTTGATTGTACGGAAGCTTTTGTCCGGAATGGCCATTGACACGTATACACGGCATAGGACCAGAGATGTCGTCGAAATGCAAAGTATGTGATGACTCTCTTACCAGTTATGTGCGACAGTCACGTAGTAGATTAAGTTGAGAGGAAGGACCCCACGCGCTCTCACCAGAAACTTGTCGAAAGAATGCCTAAGCTGGCGTTTAGCACGTTTGGCGATGTCCATTGTTCTTACACACACTTCGTACACCATCCACACATGTTCACTGTGACGAGGGGCTCGTGTTTCACTCATGGTGAACAGCTGTAAAAGTGTTTTTTTTTTTTTCTAGCAACTGCGATCGGGCGCAACAACGACACACTGAAAAGCCACACAGCCAGCTGAAACCCAACTGCGGTGAGCGGGTAATTTCCCCACTATCATCATCATCATTTAGTCGTCGTCGTCGTCGTCGCCAACTGCGGTTTCCGTGAACGGAGAGGGTAGTAGCGGCTGTCCCGTCATCATCTAGAAGCGGGTGGTAATCTTAACGGTGTTATCAGTTGACCTTTCGTGTTTCATGTATCCTAATTTCAAGGAGGGAATTAACCCAAGCGGCACAATGTACTGAAAGTCGGGTGCAATAGGGGTGGTCGTCAGGTGTCTTATCTTTTTGTCGCTGTCTTTCTGTCGTGCCGCGAACTTCGAAAGCAACCTTGATACATCCGACCACCCCTATTGCACCTGAGTTTCAGTACACTGTGCTGCTTGTGTTAGTGTTTTCCACATAGCTACTGTGGCGCATCATCAGATCGTCTGAATAAACGGGTATATTATAATGATGAACGATACGTGCATTTTTTCATCTGACAACCTGTTTGTTTGTTTTCTTTTCCTACGTATATATTCCATATTACCACATTTACCAGCGCTCGACTCGACGGCAATCGTCATTTTCCGCAGACTACGTTGAATGGCCCAAACGCCATCGGGCTTGTTTGCGTTTCTGCCACTCGCGTGGCTCAGAACCCCATGAGTTCACTCTAGTTTCTGTTTCCAGTTCTGTTTTTTGTTGCCCAGTTGTTCGAGCGGTTCACGGGGAGGACGGTAGCAATGTGGGGCAGGTAAACATTGCTACTGCCATCATGTGTCGGAGGTTTCCTGCGCACGTCAAAAGATCCCCAGATGGTCTAAATTATCAGCAGTCCTACCCTGTGGCGTCGCTCATGATCACAGCTGTCTCTCGACAGAAGCCCACCAATTATTATTGTTATCGTTACTGCTGTAGGGAGAGTAGGCTAGGCGCCGATCAGCTGTGTTCTCGGAGCACTTTCTTAATGAGGCAAAGTTTCCTTCTGCCTCTGCTGCTGCTGCTTCTCTTACAAAGAGTCGTTGTGACATATACCTGTGACCTGCATTGAGTCGGATGTTTATGCTATTCGAAAGGTAGTTTTATTTCTTCCACCAGGCAGACACTTTACTCGACACCCATTGTAGGGTAGTCTTCGGTACCTGACGTCACATGACGCGTAATCCTGTAGCTGCGCGCGTGAAGAGGAGTAACCAAAACGCTTGCTGGACATCCGTGATGTCCAGTCACCCATTTCTTATGCTCGGAACCGTGACAGTGAAGAAAGATTTGCAGAAATTGTCCAAGAGTATCAAGTACACCACACGTGCTCGTTCAATGGCACTTCAAGCTCTGTCTCGACAGCTAGCCTAATATCATGCAACTTCAGCGCGGGAACATCTATGCAGCCGGAGGTAGCTGGAAGTTCTTAGCGGAGTATAATCCCCGAACCCACACAGGACGTCTAGGCGGGACTCCCTGCATGTCACGAAACGATTATTGTGCGACACATATTCACCATTCTTCGTTTCACGAGCGGCATGGCCAAGCGGGAGAAGCCGTCGCCCAATCCATGCATAGACTCGGAGTTGGTGCGTTTGAATCCCACCGCTGGCTGTGCCGCCTGCAGTCGTCCTTGGGTTTCCCTCAGACTTTGCATTTTTTTATGTATGTCACACAATTTCCCTTGAAGTCGGCCCCGGATGACAACTACCCCTCCTTGTCTCCTCTTCCTTCCTACTGTGCTGCCTCCATTTATTCACATTTGTACTCTGCTCGTGGCCATTGTTGCCTTGCGGTGCCGTATTATACAAAAATATAAAAGATTCACCATAATTACTTGCTTTCATCTACGATTAATGTTTAACTAGGACCGCGGCGCTACATACATCATCGTGTTCTCTAAGCGCTTATACCTGAAGAGCGCTGCGACAGACTGCTGAGACGGAATCCGGTCCAGGTATTCCTACTGGCAATTTTGGACTAAGAAGAACCAAGATGAGCCGTCTCAGCGATTGCTTAAGTATCGATGGCCGGGGTACTGAGTAGAAATTTTTCCCTTGAGGAAAAAGTAGAATCCTCGGGATTAGCCGGGCAAGGTTGAGGTCGCAATGACTCTCCCTTTTGCGCTGCTCGGCAGGTGCGGATCGAATCTTTCATGATGATCGCGTTGATGAACAAAATCGTTGGCGTCCTGTTTTAAGTCTTACGTTATCTGCAAAGAGACTGCTTAGTAAACGCTGTTTAGCTCGAGTGACCCATGAATCCATTAAGCCGTCTTGCGCTTCGCCTACAAGAAGGTTTATGTTACGAGTTCTCAACCACGAATTACGGCTAAGTTGCCGGTATTCTCTGAGCAAACAACCCACCTTCCAAGCTGAATCGCCCACTTGTACTCGACAACATCTATTATTCTTACCACGGCCAGCAGCTTACACCAGCATATATATTATACTATATATATAGCACTTATACAAAGTCACATCCCCGTTCATCCAGAGTTCCTCACATGATCACATCGTTGGAGGTTTTACCGTTCCCGACCAAGTCTGCTCTGTTGAGGCCCAAGGTCGCACTACGTACTCTGCCTTACAGGTTAGCTCCGAATAGCCAATAGAAGATTGGATAATACTACCCGACTGCAAATAAGTGTAGCAAAGGATTCAACCCAAAATAGCTGGTCTACCATATGGCTTTCTTTTTCAATCAATGAACATTATGTCTCACTATCCATTAACAGAACAGTCATGGGACTCTTGAATAACCTCTTATAAGGCGGCAGAAACACCAGCGTTCAGTGGATACCATACAATATTTCTCGCAACGTCTGCGCTGATGATGCCATTCAGAAAGTTTGCAGTATACGCACTAGTTATTTCTAGTCTGCCTATCCCACTTACATATACGTCGTTTCCAGACCATCCAGACTCAAATCTTCCACCAAGATGCCATTCGCACGAATACATTCCATATAAGTGCATCGATCCTAATCGAAGCTACATAACGCGCATATCATTACCACGGCTCCGCCAGGAAGAAGTATAGTCTTCGTGCGGAATATCAGCAGCTTCCAAACAGGGATATTTTCTTTTGCTCCACCAGATTTCTCTTCGTTGTTCACGGCAATATGAATCACTTATTCACCAGTTTCTCCTCAACGTCGCACAAACTCCGTACTACTTGCAATACCAAATGCAAGGCATCGCGACCTCAATGTGCTCGACATGCAGAGCCCGTCGACTGAACACGTCCACCACCATCGTCATGACCTCCATAAGAACAGCTACATTCCCTAGCCGAGTTTCTGCCCTCAGTTTCCCACACCTACTCGGGGCAGAAAACCCAGCCGCTTTCCTGAAGCACCTTCATGAAACGGAGTCTCATCGACCGTCTGCTTGCACGGACCACTCGGATCACAACGAGCATGAGCTCGTACTTGTATAGGACAGCATCACCTCCATTCCTATCACCCAAAAAGAATGCCATGCCACATAACATTTACTTTCATCAAGCAAACATATCCCGCATTGAAATCGGAAGAAAATTTGAAAACGCCGCCAGCTGGGCCATCGGCGCGTTTTCGTGTTTCTTAAATGCCTTCTAATGCTTTAACGTTATAATATAACGTTTTCTAAGTGTTTCCCCGTTTTGGTTGTCCCAAGGAGCGATAAGCTCAGTGGTTGGTACAGCTTATGAGGCTGGCAAGCACCACGCGTATGTCGTCTACACTCATGGTCTTAAATACCAGTGGCATGGTTGAGTGAGTGAAATGCTCGCTTCATAAAAGGTGCTAGGCACGCATCTTGAGGCCGTGAGATCGAATTCTACAGCCGGCTGTGTCCTGAGGGCTTTTTCCTGGGTTTTTTCCTTACAACTTAATGTCGGCACAGTACCCTGAGAAGCCGGCCCAGGACTCCCCTTTGTGGTCACGTTGGCCCCGTTTAGCGCAGCCGACCAGCGGGCACAACAACCAGCACTGTATTCAGTTGATCTTCCTCCTTCCACTAGTTACAAGGTTTGTGGTATGAGCGGGAGTCCGTTCAGCCAGGTGTGCCGGCTTAGTGTTCATTCATCGCATGCCATTGTCTTCCGTGGCTGCCGTTCATTGAAAAGCTTAAACGTTAGGTGAAGGTTGAAGAAGAAGCTTAAACGCTATCATCAACGACGATTGACTAATAGTTCTTCTTCTCCTTTCTGGCCATTAGTTTCACACGAGATGTAAGATGGCGAGAGATAACGACGGTAATCATGGGTAATTCAGTGTACTTGTTACGGCAATGCACTCATTATATGGTGGGTGTATTTGTGGTAAATGAAACTGAATGTGATTAGATTGGAAAGGCTCCAGCTTTGGCTCATTGTACGTGTCAACGAAGAAAACGAAGGGCACTGGATTGAATGGGAGTTTCACACTAATAGGAAAGAAGGCATGAAATGCCTACCTTTTGATCTAGAAGATTTGTGCAGACGACAACGCTGATAATTTCCTAATTTCTGAAAGCATTTTATTAAAGAAGGAACGTCTGTATGGTTGAGTATGATTCATTGATTTTCTATATTTTTCAAAATTATTTTTGGACGTTTGATGAATGTTTAGACACAAAGGCCTCTACGTATGAGTGCTACGAATTGTTGGTTCATTGGTGGGGCAAATTCAAAGCGTATAGGAAAATCCGTTAGTGAGGGATGAATCAAAGAGGTCTTGCATAACCTCACCCATAAACTAAAAACTGCCGTTTACTGCTTACCGACTTCGTAGTCTATTTCCTGAGGCGGTAGCATGGCAGACCATAGTGGAATCCAGTAGGACTGTAGCCGGACAACTACAGCAACGGTGTGACTGGCAGTGGCGCGACTATGTGGTCCTAACCGTAGTGGACATCGCCGGCCAAAGCGCAGGCCAGAAGGAAGACGAGACCGTCCTATGGACAGAAAGCCTTTCTCAGAGTGTACCTGTATTCGACGTCTTCAGAAACTACCCGGAACGTACCCCAAGGATATTCAACGGAGGCCTAACGGTTTCCATTCATTATCAACTGTTACCG
>JARGYV010113433.1:0-16020 GCA_029532675.1 Ornithodoros moubata | reverse complement strand
CGACCGTCATGGCCGACCCACTTATGCAGGGCATAAGTGTCACAAAAAAGGCGTACGCCCACCGTTTCCAGCAAATGGGGTCGGGAAAAGGTATCATTCGGAATAGCGATTGGCCATCGCCGTGTTATGCGGTGAAGTTCTGTTTTTAGAGTGTAGATAAACCGCACAAGAACTCACAGATTCTTTCTTTCAGGTTCCGGTGTCGGTCTCACGTGCACCTTAACCCCCATTTTCATCGCTCATCATTTCGAGCATCATCCTTCCATTGCATGCGGCATCGCCTACTTGGGCTCAACTGTGGGATCATTCTTCTGGCCATCATTACTGGAGTACCTCATAGAGGAATATGGGTTTCGGGGATGCCTCCTTATCTACGGAGCTCTTGTGTTGCATGGCATCCTCGGAAGCATCGTTCTGCAGCCAGCGGAACGACAAGAATTCGACAGTAACTTGTCGGAAAATGACCACGAAAGCGAAAAGCTCAAAGTGGAGGAGTCCGGAGTGCGCTCCTCCATCAGTAAATGCAATAACGTGTGTGGCATATCTGAGTCCGGACTGTACATGGTGTGTACCAAAACTGATCTGCGCCAGGATGAAGGTTCAGCCGATGATTCAGAGCCGCGCCGTTGTTCGTGCGGCACGAAAGATCACAGCCTCTTATCAACAAGGCACGGATCCCAGCATGTGCCAGAGGAAAACAAGAAACCGTCAATGTGCACCTCAGTACTGCGTGTTATCTTGAATGATTTGCGCGTTTTAGAGAACAGATACTTTATCCTGGTCACCTTATCAGCAATGTCGTACTTCTTCGTGTATGCAACTTTTATAATCGTGGTGCCCGACTACGCGGCCGACAATGGGATTCCTCGGCAAGACGCCGTGTTTCTGCTCTCAATCTTCGGAGTGTCAGACCTGCTCAGCAAACCGATACCAGGGCTACTGACGTACAAGAAAATAATGACTAATAAGAGCATTTACATTACAGGCGGGTTCCTCACGGGCTTGCTTATGTTTATCATGGCGCACGTGCACAGCTACGCGTCGTTTGTAGCCGTTACATTTTTGTACGGACTAGTAGCAGGTGGCCTCATATTCCTCTCCCCTGTTCTGCTGACAGAGAACCTAGGCATGCAAAATGCCACTGTAGCATTTGGAACATCAAATTTTATCATCGGGATTGCGTCACTGTTCAGACCGCTCATTATAGGTGAGGAACTTTTTACGGGTTTTATGCTAGATAAACAATACAGTCAATGCAACGTAAGAAAGAATGTCTACTTACGTGCTTCTTTCAGAAAATGTCATGGTGTGACAAGTAGCAGTGGAATTTGAACCCCCACCCACTGCATCCTCGCGAGAGATGCCATATCAGGCACTCTGCGCTGTTCAGGGAGGTTATGTGTTCATCCGCTCGCTGAGAGCTCGCACTTCAGGAGGAATGTTTCTCACGAGGCGTCTCGTGTATCCAGCATAAACAAAGAAATAGAGATTTTTTTTTTTTTTAAGTCAGAGGGTGTGAGATCAAATCCCACTTGCCTTTTATTGACTATTCTGTTCTACTTCTGTATGTCTTTCTGTCAGATAGCCAGTTAACTCCATCTTCTTCGCCTTTTACCTGCTTTTTTTAAAGTGCTTTCAGAGTTGATAACGCGTAGCTGTACCCGGAGTGAATCCTTGTTCGTATATTTCTTTAGGATATTTCAAGGACACCTGGCACAGTTACAATGGTTTGTTCTACGCCATGGCGGTCGCCTCCTTGTTTCAGTCCACCATTTGGTTTGTATGCCCCTTGGTGGACAAGGTCAAGCAAATGACTAACGATGACAAGCAAAGCGAGCAGTCTGCTGCACTAGCACACGTCTGAACAGCACGTCCTGGCCTAGCTTGGCGGGGCACTATGATACTTTACACTCCGAAATGTGCTGCCGAAAAAGCAGCAGCAGCAGAAAAACGAATGAGTTCCTCGAATATGTTCCTCCATGCGTGTGTGGAACATGACACTTTTTTGTGAACAAACCTCGGAGATTCCGCTGACTGTATTAGCAACACGCCATCGATTGTCAGCATAAAGCCCAACATGAATACTGTACTAATGTGTTAGCTCATTTTCACAAGTCGTCGTCGTCGTCGTCTTTTTTTTTTTTTTTTTTTCTTTCGTGCCTCTTTGGAGCACACAGCCAGTTCACTAAGTAGGTAGCAGGGAGACATAAGGGAAAGTTTGCGCAGGGATGCAGCATTCATTATTAAGAGTTTGGTTCCCTACCTCATGACAAGTAACACTGTGTTATCTCCTGTCCCGCTCCTCATACTCCAGAAAGTGTTTCCAACTAGTCATGTACACCATCCTTGCCTCATGATAATCTGTTCAGTGTTCTGTACAGTTGGAAAAACGTTTAAATTTCATAGTTTATCGAGCTATCAAAAGCGCACCGGCAAGCTAACTTTTGTAACTAGTCACAGCAAGCGTATCTACAATAGTACGGTATTTCACAGATTTTTGAGAGCCACAGTACATCACACCGAGTGTACAACTACTGCTGCATGACGTCCGACGCGTTTCCATCTCGAACGAACGGTAGTGAAAGGTGATAGAGTCCTACCTGACATTGCTGTAGCTTTCACTCGAATACGCGACCACACCATCACCAAGTCCACAATATTTCTGCAATAGTCGGTCCAGTTTGCAGGCAGGACGCCTTTAATTTTCAAATGAGCGCGCTGGGCAACCACACTGAAACGTGACGTCAAGATCTCGGCAACGGCAAAACGTAGTTGGTGTCAATGTCCATCGGCAAGAGGAAACCCTGCGAGAATATAACTTTGACAAAGATGCATATCAACTTGTAGACAAGAGCACTTCTCAGGTACTCTCAGAAGGTAAGACTCCTTTAGTTCTATTAAAAATGAAGGAAAACGAGAAAAGTACGTTTTATTTGTTTATAGTTTCCAAAATTTATTACGACACATTAGCAAACGAATTAACTTGGGATGTTTTCCCGCTGATTCGGGCGCTGATAGAATAAGCATCTAGTGATAGCATCATTCAGTTCCTTACATCACGTTCTTCAGCACGTACTATATGCAGGATTGATTCGGACATAAACATAGGTATTAGGAAAGGTAGTAAGCTAGTTAGTTACTACTAGTAGCCTCACTGGTGTGAGTGCACAATCAGATGCAAATCAGCACAATATTGCGCTACCCATCTCCATTCAGATCTGAAGACATTAGACAAGACTACGATGATGATACATTTTACAGTGAATACTCTAGAAAACTCTTATTCGCTCAAAAATCATACAATTTCGAAGTTGTTTGTTTAAGCGAAATTCTGATAAGGGAGAACTTTTAGTTTGTAATAAAAGCTACGGTAGTAGCTGCGCATATATATAGTTTATGCTGAGAATGGGACCACGTCCAGTGATTTCTATCCGTGACAAAGGGCACGTTAGTGGCCCTGAATAAATTTTGCCCTTGTCAAGAATGGGTTCATGCTCCAAACACGCCTATTGTAAGCTACGAATGCCCTTTGAACAAAGAAACAGTGCAAGGAGGCCCTGAACCTTGAAAAATAATTTTCTTTCATCTTCTCACACCTCAATGAAACTACCCCATCTGACTATACTTGAACTGCCATGTTGCCTGTACAGCTGTTTTACTTTTGCAAAGGTACGCTTTTGGTAGAGCTTCCTCAATCGCACCAGCGCTGACAAGGAAGGAACTACTTATCCGCTTGCTAGATAACATACATCCCGGATGCCCTGGCATAAATGACCATGCACAAAGAAAACACAACAGAATTGAATTTACACCTACATCTCGTTGATGCACCTGGCCAAGCTTTAGATGTTCCTTTTACAAGGATTAACTCTTCAGTCGATTAGACCGTGTCTGTTACACACGTCCAAGCAGTTTCCAAACTTTTGGTATGCCATGGCCATACTTTAGCAGATCTCTGAAACCACTTTACTAGCCAAAAGCCTATAGGCAGTTTCTAATCTCTGGCCATTGGTCACTGTCTGTTTGGTACCATGCCCTATGAAGTAATATTGCAAAAACAATATGTTTCTAGCAAAGAAAAGAGCAGGGACTAAGGCCTTATACTGTCTACATAGTGGTGTGCTAAGATTTGCAGATGTAGCAAGCAAGAGTGCAGAAGCACGCTGGTACAAAGACATTCTGGGGAATCAAGAGACAGGGAGAAACATAGGGGAACGACACAAGAAATCTCAGATAAAGGCGTACAAGTAGCTGTTCTGCATTTATTTCTTTGCCATTTAGTATGTGGTTCAACTCTTATTCAGCAGAGGCTAAGAGAAAATTTCTAGTGCTCTTTTAGCCATTGCCAAAGGCAGCAGTCGAGCTTCTCATTTTACAGGTTTGCAGCAAAGGATTGTGCCATGCAATGGCAAAGTCTGGTAGTCAAATGCAATATGGGCACAGAAAGTAACAAGCTAGGCTATCCTTGCTAACCACTCTTAGCACACATTAAGCAAACGAAACAAGGACATCAAAGCAGAGGTGTACAAGCAATGGCAACTGAAGTAAGACGACAATTCAGATACTGTTACCAACACGTTACCAACCAATTGAAAAAGACACACCAACAATCTCCAAATAACAAACTAAAGGAGGTAAAAAAAATTCATCTGTGCAAGTTTGGCAGTTGCCAACGAAACCACTTCACATTTTTTCTTCTTTGTTCTCTCTCTTACAAGCAATTCAGTTTTCTTGTGCTTGAACCAAATGGAATTTTTAAGGCCAGTAAGAAATCACTCTTACAAAAGAAATGTACAGCCCTGTAGCTTATTGTATTACATGTATAAAATAGCAAAATTTATTTTTCTGCAGTTTTCTAGAAACCCTTTTCCAAGCACATGCAAATGCACAGAGCACAAACTAGTAGTACAAGAACAAAACAATGAAAACCGAACCTTGCGGGAACAAGTGTCTGTTGTGCGCATATCCCGTCATGTTTATTTGCAAAGGCTGTACAAAAATAGCACTGGAAGCTACAAGTACGTACTACATGTCATTCAACACATTTACACAAAAGATCTTGATTACCTACCACGGACATATTGCACAAAGAGAAAAAAAAAGTGAAATGCAATTCCGATTTGATTTGACTGGTTGTTTCTGATGAAGGTTGTGGAAGTATTCAAACAGAAAACTTTTAAACGTGTGACACAACAGTGCTAAGTGTTACTGCATGNATGACAAATAGGGAGTTGGTATATGCAATTATTTATGATACATACTCAGTTTATTGATGCTGATCCTATAATTTCTGAACATACGCTCATTAATCACTCACACAAATAATTTTCTTTGATCCAGTGTCAACACAATGGCTGAAACAGCATGAGGATCATCAAACCTTTTGTTAGCACGTTTTGCAACTTACTTCCATCACTGAAGAATTCTGCAGCACTGCAGTACCATAATCTACTTTCTTGCAGTAAAAAGTAACATGTTGATTGAGGCTGCGTATGGCAAGGAACTGTTTAAAGCAGACCACCTGACAATACTTATTCATTCAGTTGGAGCAAGATGAAAAACTTCGTTCTCAACCTCATACTCACGGATTTGTTCATCTGTTCTCACTGTTCCTGACAAAGGCAAATCAGCAGTGCTGTCGTTGGCATAAACTTTTGTTTGGATTGTTTTTTTCCCGTGTCCACATTTAGTAAACACAATAGTAAAGAAGAAACACTTGAAATCTACGTTGAATATTCCATGGCAAGTTCTGAATTCTGTGGAAGGTTTTTGTGTCACTGGCCATTACACAAGAAAAAAAAAAAATGCACACAATAGAACACCAAGTTGTGTACTCTTTTTTTATACAATATTTGGAGCTCTGATTAACTGACACAGGCAACATGCTACATTGTTATAGCACATTTCTTGTTATGCAGCCAATAAAAGAGAAATGGCTGGCATACAGAAAGATTTTACAGGATCCAAAAGTTAATTGCACTGAGAAACTGGGAATAGTTGGATAGTTTATTTTTTCGGTGCCCAATGACCCAGCATGATGAGGCCAGTGCTAGATAATGTCAATCAGCCACAAATTTCTACTCTTTTTTTGCTCCGAGCTTCCATTACTCTGTACTCACAGGAGCCAATTCCTGCCCTTGCAAAGGACGGTGCAAAACTTGGGCTTCGGCAGCCATCCTTTGCAAATGTCCCCTGGCATAGCAATGTTCCAAATACTTGCATGGAGGAAATACTTCATGTGAGACACGACTCTGATCCAGGTTAGACTGAAGACAGATGCCACATAATTTAATAGGTCCAAACTTTTCCTGTATACAAAATGATTCAGTCACACAGGCCATTAAGTGATTCATATTTCATTCTGACCCAATTGCATTTATGCCAAATGTGAAAGCTTTTTGATAAACTCAACAAGTAGTACAAAGCTTTTTTGTTTCCTTGAAAATACTGATATATCACTAACCCTTATTTCCAGTTCACTTTCTCCCTTCCTAAGGGACAGTGAGATTCAATGTACACTAACACTTTTCCAAACATACACCATATTGTAAAATGCCTGCCACAAAAAACACTTCTGATGTGAACTGACTGCTGTAGCAGCACAGACTGAAAACTCTGCTTTATATGTACGTATCTCATCAGTAGCAATATATTTTTTAACTAAAACACCAGCACCACATGTGCAAGAAAGGTCACACCTAAAATGTGAAAGGACCAAGTAGGCAACTATTACCATTAACCATTATCAGCTACAAATTCAATTAACTGTAATGCATGTACAGAATGTGCCATTTGCAAAAGCAAGGTTCTTTTCTCGACAAGAAGATAAAGCACCGCACAGTCTGCAGGTCTGTATCTGCAACAAAATTATGTGAAGTGTGTCTGTGCACTTGCCATGCAAACACCACATTGAACAGACTTAACATGCCACAACCCAAAGTGTTCACTCCTTAATAAAGTGTTCCTCCTGCAATAAATGCAGTACTCACGCTGTACATGACCTGCATCTAGCATCTCGTGTTGAAGATGTTCCGGCATTTTTGTCGAAAATAAAAAACTAAAATGTGATTTACCCCCTCCCCCCTCAAAAAAAGAAAAAAAAGTGCAGTCACAGTTTCTACCTCCAAATGATGTTCACTACAGCTCATCTCTTAACAACGTGTATCGGTTTCTTGATGGTGCTAGCATCTTGAAGGTTGATTCAGGTGGCTGTGTGCTCTGTGGACAACAGCAAGCGTTTTCAGGATCCACTCATGTTCATCAGACAAGTTTCATGCAAGTTTACTAACCTGTGCATCTGCTCCTCCACTTCCTACAGCTACTGTTGGATCAGGTCCATAGTGAAACTCTCGGTGCAATTTTCCAGAGTACAGGTCTTCTACAAATGCCTTTAGCTTGCCTGAGACACTGAGGAAGTCATGAAAAAAAAAAGAACATGGGGATGTTTCTTTATCGACAGCTAATGTGTAGTGCCAGGAATTTTGCTGCCCACTTAAAAATGGGTGGTGAATCTCTTCCATTTGTTCATGATTAGTGATATATTACACAGTATAAAACTTAGACTGTCAGCACTAGCCCCATAACAAGTCCTCTTAACATAAGACCGAACAAAGCTCGCAATACACGAGCCTGTAGACAAATATATAAAATGTCAAACCTCCTTGGATATGCTATTAAGGCATGAATAAGAGTATGCTTAGAGTTATTTCATAGTTGTTCTGAGTCACTTAATACTATAACGAGTGAGCTGGCTTTCCCTCAGTGTCAACTAATACAAAAAAAAGTAAAAGAATCCAATAAAAATTTAGAACCGAGTTACTATTTGAGAATTTCTGAGTGCCACCATCAGAATGCAAACAACACTGTGTATGGTAAATAAAGCATAACTTTGTTACGTGTACATCTGAAAACGTCAATAATACATGTGTTTCACGTGAGCAGTATCAAACGCTGTGTGTTCATACTCCAAGAGGATGCATAAAGGTTATACGATACCTATACCATTGCACAGGTAAGCATCCAGCATAGGAAGCCTCCGCCTGTTTTTTTAGTTCATTCTGGACAAAAGGTACACATGTACCACCTTGTGCACCTCACTGTGGCTTAAGTGGGCACTAAATATGATGTCGACAGCAGTTATTTCAGAGAATTGAAACTACTACGTTCTACGCACCCCTACTGCTAAAGCGGGCAAGTAAAATAACGAGATCTCGCTGACATGGACACTATACACTGTATGTAGGCAACTTACCTGAGTTGCTTGAAGTCTGGGAACAAATACATATGTCGGAAACTATCGATAGCAATCAGAGGAAGGTCCTTGGCAGTCTTGCCCAGGTGGTGTAGAGGATGGGAAAACTTTATGCCATCAGCAATGAGAAAGTTGAGGCTGTCTGAAATGTTGTAAATGAATAATGATTTCAAACAGTGAAAAATACTTCCCAGCAATCCCAGCATGTTTTCTAAATATGTTCTACAGCAACAGCAACAAGGCAAAACAACAACAACATACGTTTATCTCCTTGCAAGCTCTCGTGAACAACTTTATTAAACTGCTCCACAGCTTCCTTGTCCTCGGGGTGATGAAACAAGATAAGGAATGGCAGACCTTCTTCTGTAAGTTCCTAATAACAATGTGAAGTGAAAGAACAAAGATGAGGTGTGATACATAAACGCAGTAAGACAGTAAGACATTAAGACAGACAGTAAGACAGTAAGACATTACTCTATGCACTTTGAGCTCAGAGCTGACTGCAATGAATGGTCAAAAGTTAATGTAATAAATATAATCATGATTAAAAGTAATGGTAAAGTGATTAATCTCTGCTACTGATTCGGCCCAATTGAATCTTTTTCTACACAGGCAGGAATCTACTTATATATGGCATCTCAAATTTTACATTCCTTGCTTAAGTCTGAATGCATATGCTACATGCATCATTTCGCAAAGCTGCCAGCATCCTTAGCAGTGGCAGATCCCGCAGGAATCTTTCCAGCACCCCCCCTCCAAAAACATTCTCCCTTCTCACAACAACAACTCCGTGGACAACTACCGAAGAGCAAAAGGCGTAATGAATTGAATGACAAACATGGCAAAGTTATGTAATGTGTTGCTTCACACATAATGCAACCCCATGATTATACAAGACAGAATTAATTACTACAGTCCTGTGCAAGAGAATAACCTCGCAGTTCACACAGGTGCACGAAAGAACAAAATGTGATCAGGAATGTACATGCTCAGTGGATGCGCAGGTAACGCTGCCGAAGCTACAAAGACTGAGAAGAGCATTATGCAAACAGACCCAGTACATCTAAAACTTGGACCACATTATCAAAACATTAAAATCTTCTGAACCCTCGTTCCTGTGCAGTCACAGAAATTATCTCGTGAGGAGTGTTACCAGATTATGCTTTGTTACAGGTTACGGCAGTAACGAGCAAGACGGAAAGATGTACAAATGTCTTACTTGTGGTATCCCACCTTGAGTACTCACTTATAGTAACCTATGTATTAAGTACTGGAATAAGCTTGGGTTGTACAAGCATGCAATTACGAAGCATGCAGTTATGAAACAAAGCAAATTATCCCCTTAACACATACTACAAAGAATGCTTTGGTTTCTTTGGTTCTTTGTTTTTAGAGGCCCATAATTTGTCAGCTACATTTCTAAACACTGACTAGTTTGACACTGACACTCTGTTTGAACATATATAGGAGAGAGAAGTTAGTTTGGAACACTCATGTTCTCGAATCTCAACCATCTCTGTTACGTACTGTGGGAATTGCGTCAGCCACCCCGACTGGCTCAGCGCAGGCTCCACAGTACTCACATGCATGAGAACCTATGAACCCCAGAAAGCCATTTCAACCAACTCATTTTCTCTGTCTGCTATGTTAGAGACTTACCTCTGCATTCTCAAAAGTGATTTCTCGCACCAGTGGTATGCATTTGTCAGTGGCCCAGCTCTTCAAGTCATCAAAGCTAACCACATTTCCACTGTATGTTTCGTCCTTCTCGCCAAACTAGAAGAAAAGGATTGTAACATTCATTTGGGCACATTACGTGTCCCCGTCCCGTCAATGTAAATTTCCTTGCTAATTAATCTCTTTTCCCTGTTGGCATAAAATGTCTAGTAAAGAGGATAAACCTGCTTTGTATTTTGCTATTTGAGAACCACTGCTGTTTACAGAACAGACAAAACAATTTAATGTTTGGGCCTTTTGTTCAATGTTACCAGGTTTCTAAAATATGCCTGCCAGTCTTGTGCAGTAGCTTTCTATACCCCTTTTCTTATGGCATTATGCCTCTAGCAGTCCATATTAACATCATACCTTAACTCTCGGAGGCTTGAATAAGATGACTTCGTTTGGTGCACCTGGAGCTGGTTGTCTGAAAGGAAAAGCAAACATGTAAATGAACAGCAGCTCAAATTGTCAATTGCTGCTTTTAATTAAGTGATGCAGTGTACCTCTGAACAAAATGAAACTTGCAGTCATCACGAAGCTCCGATGCCACACGGCGAAACACCTCGTATGCTGTAGTCTCCTTGGCAGTAAAATAGCCTACAACTGCCAACTTCTTTTCATCAATATGATCAGCTTCAGTACCCTCTTTAACCTCTACAACTTGATCTTTCAGCAGCTCCCGTATGTGAGACGTAATGGCTTCAACAGAACGCTGGCCCCGGTACTCCTTCTTTAATACGCTGCCATTGCGCACCAACTTCAACGTTGGGTATTTGGTAATGCGGTACCGAGAAGCGATGGATGCTACCAATGAAAAGTGTGTCAACATTTAGCACAAGAACAAAAACTGTGCTAAGTGCTTTCTGTACAATAATGAATTCTGCATCTGACACTGTTAAGATTATTCTTATAAGTTTCCACATAAAAAGACACTAAAAGATACACTGAGCACTACGTACTACACTAAAAATACGCTACACTCAAAATCATTACACATATTGAACACATCGAAACAGGAGCCATATGCAAGCATATGGACATTCAGAACATCCACTAACTGCCTCACACATTCGCATACATCATCATGTATGAACTCCTTTGTGTAGTAACTGAGACTGGGAGAGAGTGGTGATTGGATTCTAAATGGACACAACAATAACTCAGGCAGACGGCACAGAGCATTACTAGTCAATCGAGTGTGTTCAACATGCTATATATTTCTTGAATGCTCTGCTTGGGTTAACCACAAGAGCATTTTTGTGCTCTTTTAATATATTTATATTTTAAATGCACAGTTGTTATGTATTTAACCAAATTTATGGAAGAAATGTAAGCACATACTTTCCTGGTCGCAGTCAACTTTTCCAAAAAGCACTTTACTTTTCTCCTGAAAGAGAGGAACAATCAAAACAAACTAAGCTTTTGTGTCATTAAGCATTTGTGTGTGACTGTTACCATTCAGTGGCATAAACCTAATGAAAAGTATACATCTCATGAAAGATATTTATATTCATGACGTCTTTTTCTTCTTGCTTCTGTTAGCATAAGATCATGCCGGAAATAACCCACAAAAAGAGACATTAAAAGGTTAGAGAAGCTGGGCTAGTTGATATAATCCAAAAGCGAGTCGAAGCAATGTGGTCATAACAATATGAAATTCTTCTCAAGCACAGTTAACAGTAAGATAACACAGCGTTAAAGAGAAAGACAATGACAGAGGAATTAGCATAAACTCTGTCTTTGTCTTCCTCCTCAGACTCAAGAAACTGATAACTTCATGAAAATTGAATGAGCTCTTTCTACAATGCAACTACAATGGAACATAGAAAATTAACTATTTGCTTCACAGGAATATACTTATAGTATATTCTCTCATAAATTTGCACCACAGTACCTTGAACTCATCTTGGATTTTCTGTGCTGCCTCATCGAACACTGGCCCAAGTATCTGACTGAATCGACACCAGTCAGCATAAAAATTTATAAAGACTAGTTCATTTTGTGCTGAAAAAAAAGAGAGAAACAATTTTATGAATATTAGTCAGTATAAAAGACATTTTCTTGTTGCATTTTCTGTTTAGGTACGGAATACAGCACATATTATCTGTCTGCACCTCTATGCTCCCCACTTCCACCACAGGTCAAGTTCACGCAAACATTTCAGCTCTGGTGGAAGGAGCTCCGTCGAAACTTCACGTATTACAGGTTTGAACATAGCATAAATAGCCATAACTAAAATTTCAACGAGACAATCTACTATCCAAAGCACTGGTCCGTGATTACAATAAATTGTTCAAAATAAGACATGAAGTGACCAACCAATATGGGTATCAAAATTAGATGAAGTAAGCGGTAAAGCTCCTCCAGCTGTGACTGGTGTCCAGTGCCAAGATGACTGGAAGAGAAAGAGTGTAAGAACTTATCCAAGTTATTTCAAGTTAAGAGCAGTACACAATGAAGATACTTATGCAGCAATGAAATGCTGCAGCTAAACTACCACTGTTTACGTATAGGTGAAGGCAGTATACTAATACAGTAATGATATGAGTAGAAAAACTAACTCCACAATAATACCAATTCTACTGGCGATTGTCATAAAATCACTAGACTGGAGGTGCCATAAATTCATGACCATATTATTGCAAAACAATGTACCGAAACTCGGGTTCCATGGTTTCAATATCCCGATTTCAACCCAGTGTGACCATTTTGGGAATAGCTGGTGGAACTTCAGTTTCACAATTTGCCTATCTGTGATTGTACAACAGAATTTCTGTGAGTAAGTGAAAATGCTGAAGGTTTGTGTCTAACAATCCAGAATATATAGAGAACCAAACTTTCTTTGTGTGGACAGCCAGACACCTACTATTTATGAGCAGAGATCCTAAATGGAACAACAAAACAAAATAGTCTTAAATGTAATCCAACAGAAATGATTATAAAATGTGCAACTGGAGTGCACTTCTCTGGACCACAGTAAATTGCACTCCGTGTCCAAAGTGTTCCCGAAACGTCATGATTTTACAATTCCTGCCTTCGTTTTTTTCTGTTTCAGCAACAGTATTCTGTGGGACTTTTGTGGGAGCAAAAAAGCTATGAGATTTCATTGAGAGAAGTCATTAGCTTCTACAAAGAAAATGGCTAGTTTCGGAGTATTATAAAAGGGGTGAGATAGAAAATTGGTATTTTTCTATGTTCACCTTTGTAGCACCTAAAAGGAGAGAACATTCAACACTGGCCACATGTGCACACTGCAACAGACTGATCAAATGCCACCCACACCAAAGAACTGCAAGTGCTGGTTTGCCACGTCAAATATACAGCTGTAGCTGCATTCATAAAAGCAGAGCCTAGAGGCTTTCATTGGTTCCGAAGTTTAGGGAAAAAAAAAAAAAAAAAACAGTTGCTCTGACGTGTCTAGACTCGAACGTCAGGCCCTTTTACTCATGAATATGAACACCTGTGCTTTGTCTATAACAGTTTGTATCATACATAGGAAGGACAGCTTCTGCCTGCTCAGTAACCAGAACTTCTACAGGCGATATTCAAATCTTCGTTTTGTTCTCTCTACTGGTTCGATGAGTGTGTGAAGCAATGTCAGCATACATACAGTTTACACACAGTTCCACGCAAGTTAAGATCACATAATTCGAGATGAAGAATGTTACAACTGCAAAGAAAAGGATAGGTCTCATAATGACTGCACCTTTACTGATATTAGTCGGAAAAATTAACGATTTTGTATCATCATAAAAGAAAGATAGCGAGCGAGAAAAATTGATGATTACGTTATGCGTTATGGCAAAACTGTGACCGTTACTGGATGGTATAGTCTTATTTTTTGCTTGCACTGTGCTTGCACGCACTGTGCCGACAGCATTTTACTCACTTAAGCGTCGGTAAACATGAAGCTACCTGTATAGCAGGTGAAAAGCTGAATTAAGAGGCAATATATCAATACGAGCTGTACCCTTTTTACCAAAGTGGTAGAGCCACGATAAGTAGCGACTTGTTTCGATTTTTAAAATATGTCGTGATCAATTACGCCAGCATATTGCGCAAACAACATACGCTATAAACAAGGCTACACATGTGAGCGGAGCATAAGAGTTACATTCGGGGCGGCAAAAACATAGCAAATCTCAACCGCAGTACAATACACATGATTTGCGACAAGCAATTACAGACTGACGAATCAATTCAAACAAATGCGACAAGGGAGCATTTAATACATGCTAAAATGAAACGTTTGCCTGAAATGCTGCCGGATCTGTAGGACGAACCACACGCTAACACCTGTTTGGCCGACGGTACTTACCAGAAAGAGTAAAACACTTAAAGGTCCATGCGGTGTGAAGGGAAGTGCAGAAGGCATTTTTCACGACATGTACACAACGGCTAAATTATAATAATTTACAGTTAAAGTTCCTAACGACAGTTTACATCGCCAGGAACGACGAACGTTGGTACGTGTGAACGACAAGAATACCCTCGGACGTCATACAATAATGGCTTACCGGAAACGATGATCCCGCTCACATATCCGCTCACACCAGAGACTCAGATAATTCAGATGTACAGAAGAAAGAGAGTAGTTTATGACAAAATTAACAAGTGTTTTAAGCAGTAGCGTATGTGTGACGATTATATTGGCAATAACTTTGAGTATTTACATTCGGAACTAAGTATTGTTTGAATATTTCTCGTAAATGTCACTGGAGAGCAGCACTTACCAATGGATGATATTCATGGAGGTCGAGATTATTACGCAAGCGTATGTTGGATGAGTACGCGTATTGCCGCATGCGCATTGCATCGGCTAATTGCAGGCTACAGTACAGTTCCTATCGCGGCGTGGCAGTGAATTTGTCAGTCCGGCTGGCAGGCGGTCGAACTGTGGTGATCTGGATTCTAGTTCACCATAGTCCTGAAGCGAAACAACAGATAATGGCGTCCGGGGCGAAGACGCACCCCTCCCATTGAAAAAACGAATCTATCTCACTCTTTCCCCAACTGTGTGCGACGCGGTGTCACAAAGGGAGAGAGCGATGAGAAGAATGATTAAATGGATCAAAACAAATCGATGGAGTTGAAGACAATTTCTTTCGTGTACCCTTTCTTACATCCGAATCCCTCGCAGGCATGCTTTTTCTCATTTTCCCCTTGCTGGCGGTGCCTGGCATCGCTTATCTCGTGGACAATGACAAGATATCTCCTTTCTTATCACAGCAACCGCTAGACGCTTCCCCCTTTTGGTTGAGTGTTCCTCCTTACGGCATAGTATAATAGCGTTGCACCACTGAACACTTTCCACAAGCCCCGTCTACCAGCATTTTTATGCCCCAGTTTTCAATGTATTGTACAAACTCTTTTTTTTTTTTTTCTCTCGGTAGTGACTTGTGATCCATGCTTGCTTTGTTAAAGCATCAACTGAGACACGCTGAAAATGAGAATTACCAAAACGCCCGAAAGGGGCTCAAGCCCACGACCCCACACTTACCACACTTACTCAGACCGGGCATACAAAAGCATAACAGAACGGAGTATCTAAGTTCAAGCCCAGAATAGTGCAGGAGTGTTTTTGCCGAATTTGCATTGAAGGCAAACGCAAGGTTGTGATGGTGGTGCCGTTACTTTTATCGAGCGGTCTCGCCTGTTCAGTCCGTGGGGGAGGAATCCGTCCTGGGCCAACTTCACACGGAACTGTGCCCCACGACCATGCCGCTGGTGTGCATTGAAGGGTGCCAGATCTTAAATATAAGTTGATGAGAAAATGTCACCTGGCATTTCTAGCGCCTAAGAGAATAAACTTTACCTCCTAAAGCATATTGTTGTATAGGATAACTCGTCTTTGTACTCGTCACAGCGCTTGATAAAAGTCAGGTGATTTCTTTGCGTCTTTAGGGTATCTTGTTTTGTCGGTTACTCGGTACATTTAAAGGAACACTCAGTACGTACACTGTAAAAACAGAACTTCACCGCATAACACGGCGATCACCAATCGCCGTTGCGAATGATACCTTTCAGCGACGCCACTTGTTGAAAACGGT
>JARGYV010113429.1:5520-20785 GCA_029532675.1 Ornithodoros moubata | reverse complement strand
GAATCATGCACTCAGGAATCTGTACGATGACAAGAAGGCAATAATTCCATATCACTTAATCCATCATGAAACATGACGCCGGAGACGGTACAAACATCATCGATCAACCTTACACGTACGTATTCCCGCTATAGAGCTTTTACTGCAACGTAATTGATTCACTCTGTTTTGGACACAGCTGCCAGAATTAGTGTTTCCCAAAGGAATGCAGGACTATCACCCTCCGTTAAAATACCGCAACTTGAAAGCTAAACAAACGTTTAATATCTGGCACGCGTGTACTGGAAACTTTGCAAGAGTCAACGAACCCAAATCGTGCAAACGCCACATCGCCTGCATGATTGTCCATGGTCGGCACTCTTTTCATGACTCACGTGCAATAGAATTAATAAATAGATATCTAAGTTACCTAAACATTCAGCAAGCATACCTGCAAACAGCGTCAGGAAACATGCAGCAACATAGACGAGAGTCATCCTTCCAATACTGGGGTGCGTCTGAAGTATCGGAGGCATGTGCTCGAAGGATGTAACAGCAGAGACAGCAGACAGTTCATGCTCAACAAGGCTTTGACTTTGATGCTAATTATGACGTCATGTTCATTCCCAATACATGGTGGAAGAACTAAGCCGAATAAAATGCCTTGCCCTTACTGGAAACGACGAAAAATACATTAAAGGAGGCTCACACGAGACACTTCAGATTGAAACGCTTCGCGATGACCTGGATTTATTCCGCTCTTCTCTTGGATTGGATTGGCCCACGTAGTGCTAATGACGATAGGTCTGCCGGGCATATGACGTGCCATAAATATGAACACACACACAAACATGTAGGCCTCAGAGAACAAGGGGGGATTTATAAGGGAACTAATTTTTTCCAGACTTTCTTCAGTTTCGAAACAAGGTATCCGAGACGGCCTTACACTATGGGCCCCATAAATAAACCTCGCACCTTTTGATTTCCTGCTTCCCATAACATGGTGTTGTAAGGTAATTAAGTCCTCATGTGCCTCATGCACTACATACAACAAAATCATACACATGCGCCTTGTGCGCACCACAGCAAAACTTTTAATGAATACGTACAATGCATGCCATCTGTCCTAGTGGCAATATCGTCCAGTGCCCCTTGTGTACTTCTTCCGTTCTGGGTGAAACACATCAGAACAAAGAAGGGTCCTGTCACTGTCTCCCATGTTGAACCTGACATGGCCGAATACCATGCACATGCAAAAAGAGGGTGAACCGAAACAAAACTTCATAGAATAAATTTGTACATAATACTAGTGAATGTGTTTTATGTAAACCTCACCACCCATCCTCTCTTTACAAGATCATCTACTTCGTCATTTTTACAGTGCTGTAGTACATGAATAGCAACTGCTAATGAACACTTGGTGAGTGAAAAATTGGAACAAAAAACAAAACAAGCTAAACTATATGTTTGGAAAGGTGGATTATTTCAGTGTGACGTTATGCAAGTATACGTACACATCAACAAGTGGCTGCATAAAATGCCCCAAAGGCTTGCAGGAGATGATCTAGTGTGTCTATACATGCTCCCAAAGAAATGTGTCCTAATGTGGCAAGACAGATCGAACGCTTTCGACAGCCTTGCACAGCATATCCATTTCTGTGCAAGGTCGTCCCTGCTTCTAATATATACATTCTGTAATTCAACAGTCTTCAATGCTAACCCTGATGCATTGAGCTGACTTACTTTGTCACAAATACAGTACACAGCAATATTTTGTGTCCCATGAGGAGGTCTAGTGACCACTATGCAGTTTGGCCTTGATGACTTCCTTGAACTGTGATAGTATCTTTGACTCGCGCTTCTGCCTCTCTTCCCTGTTGAACATGGCCAGTGCTCTCTTCTCATCAGCACTGTATATCTGGTTTTCTTTACGCAGACGCACAGCCTCCATGCGACGATGTCTGGAAGACAATAACAATGTTTATGAAGCCATTATTGCCAAACTGGGTGTCACTTGTGCACCGTACTTAGCGCAACGTGTACTTATTTCCAAACATAGATATTCATCATTTTTATGCGAACATTCGAGCTCAGGGTATCTGCTACTGTAATTGCATTAGTGTGCGGCTGTTGACCAGAATCACCATGGTGGGCACACATTAGTCCCTTGCATTCTAAAGAAGGCTCATACCTGCTTCCTGACATGACGTAACCGACTGATTCGAAGGACTCAATTTCATTGCTTGTAAGGCCGATTTCACCTCTTCTGGGTATACGTTTGCCTTCGGCAACATATGCTGCCATGGCTGCACCTTCACCAGGCAGAAGTGCCTTGCCATACCTGGAATGAAGTATTTAGACATCCATGTTGGGTTTTTTTCACGCCATTCATATAGCAACACGTCCTGGAACTCGCTTTGCACTGTGACACTAAGTTGCTGTCCAGACGATTTCTTGGAGACTTGCTTGCAGAGCATCATTTAATTTGAGTATCAGATACACAGCAGAAATCAGAGCATCACCACTGGACATCAAAGCACATCATCCTACTTCGACTCACGAGTTTGCATTGCCTGCAACGTCGCAACTTACTCTTTTTCCGTAAGGTGGATCTGCTGCTTAGGGACAGGCCCTATTACCTCATCTTCGTCATCATCATCTGGTGCTGGAACAAGGGGACAGTGTCAGCAACAAACCATGCTCAAAACTGAACTGCACATTCCACCTAACAGAAAAAAGAAATGAAAATCTGAATCTGAAAACTTACATTTCTTGACAGTCCACTTCTCAAAGTCTCTCTCGTCTTTTTCGTCTTCCTCGGAGTCATCAGAGCTCGAAGAAGAGTCGGAGCTGGAAGAGCTGCTTCTTTTGCGATGTTTCTTTACCTTCTTTTTAGACTCTCTCTTCTTCTTCTTCTTCTTTTTTTCTTCTTTGTTGTGTTTCTTCTTCTTTTTATGATGGTGTGACTCGTGCTTGTGTTTTCCTTTCTTATGTTTCTTTTCACCTGCATGAAAAACATGTGGAGATGACAGGCTGAAAATATATGTCAGATATTATTTGAGGAAGTCGGACATTTACCCTTCCCCGTCTTGCTTTCTAGTTTCTTCTTCTTCTCCGGGACATCGTCAGGACTGTCAATAAAGAAGAATATGTATATCCACTGAAATGCAGATATTGGCTATGTCTCCTTACTTTCCGGGCCTCTCGGGTGACTCTCCCCAAAGTGTCCGCACACCTTGTGTTCCTATCTTCTCGCGCTCTTGTCTCCGTCTGCAGTTGACAGAGAAGTGAAACTGTATGAAATCAATTGCACGGCTAGCCGTGTACATCCTTCACGTCTCAAGTGACACGTAGATGTCAATATGATGCAAGAGCTAGTGTGACATAAATGTGCCAAGACAGTAGGGCAACGGCAATGCGTGCACGACCCCACGAGTCCTGAAACACATATACAATTTAGCACTTTCGCCAGGCACAGATGATGATGAACATGGATGCACATTTGTTTTTGTTAGGATTTCTGTTGGATTTGTTCAGACGTACGTCACATCACAACACGTAAAGAACTATACTAGCATCCCTCACCAAATCAGATTGTGATAATGATACGCTGAACTAAAAGATGGACGAT
Source organism: Ornithodoros moubata (assembly GCA_029532675.1). Lineage (NCBI taxonomy): Eukaryota > Metazoa > Arthropoda > Arachnida > Ixodida > Argasidae > Ornithodoros > Ornithodoros moubata. Next base: position 17,175 of record JARGYV010113429.1, on the reverse strand, counting down.
ATTTACGTGTAGTACATGAATAGAAGGATACGGCTCTCCCGTGTCCAACCTACTTACCGTGCCATGAAATCACCAGACAACTCAGGCAGTAGATGTCTGGAGTAGTGGGACGAGCTCTCCCTGTTGTGATATGAATGACCAGCATCCGAGGACCTGAAAAACGAAGCAGGATGTATTAAAGCTGAGATCAAAACAACTGTTCCAGTAAATACCTCGACCGTTTTCGTCTAAAGCTGTCCAAGTCCGAAGACCTCCCGAGTTCATAACTTGTGCCGCTACTCATTTCGTTTCTGACTGACAATCAGATTACGGAGGTAAAAATAAAGAAAACGAGTGATTCGATTAGTCCATGTTAGTTCAGTGCAGCTCAATCCATCGGTGAGCGTAAACCAAGCGAGCAAGTACGTACGAAAGTATGAAGTAGCAGACTAGTAGCGTAGTAGCAGACGCTTTTACGTATTAACTGTCACAGCGTAAAGAATCCTCATTTCACAGTTTGTCTCGTTATAAGAGCTAAAAATTTCAAATTTTATTATTTACTCTGAATATTAGACTATAGATAATAAATAGTGTTCTTTTCGCATTGTTTTCAATGCGAAACTTACACTTGTCAACTCGATGGTTGTCAAAATATGTCGGACCGCGTGCTGTCAAGGGAAACAAACGATGGCTGATCGTAAAAGTACGCGTGAAAGGTTGTTGGAGCTCATCGACGATGTGGAACTAATTGCGAAGTATGCAGAGAGTCTGTCTTCCATTTTGTCTAGAAAATGAATCACAAAAATATGGCGATTTCGGTCTTACATATTCATGCTGTTAGGTATGCTGTGCATGCTGTTGATTGTCATTTCTGCGCTTTTACAATTTTAGAGAACTGTTAGAAAATATTATTGCGCCGAAGACACAGCGACTCACAATCACCGAACGGACTCAGCTAGCAGAACTGCTCGTCGCGAAGGACGAAGAGCTTAAGAGGACTTTGGTGACGGGTAGGTTATTCTGAAACGCAAACATTATATACATACAACACAGCCGAAATTTCTTTTTCGCATCAGCAACGCGACAGGCTGAGGTGCAGAAAACAATCAATGCTCTGCAAGAAGAAGTTGAAAAGCAGGATCATGATATCCACTTACTTCAGCGTCACCTGAAAGAAGCAGAGCATCTCTTGGTAAGTTGTTCACATCAGCTGGCTTGTTGACATTTGTCACAACGTTAAAAGATAATTTATATCAACTTATTTCGTGCATGTGCCCAAGTTTGACTTCCTTTCATGAACATGGTACTATAGCATTTTTGTTTTATGTCAGTCAACAGCTATTTACCAAGCCAAACAGAAACTGCAAAGCATAGAGAAGGCCAATGCACGCTGCGTGTCGTCTGAAGAGCTTATCAAATATGCACACCGCATCAGCGCAAGCAATGCTGTTGCAGCACCGCACAACTGGCAGCAGGGTACATAAAAGTTAATGTAATAAAGGAGCAGCTTATCAGAAGGCCAATTTTTTTTTTTTTTTTCAGGGGATCAGAGACGGCCATATCCGACAGACATAGAAATGCGTCAAGGTTTTCTTGGTCGTCTCAGCGACTTGCCCCTTACTGGAGCACCACTGCAGCAACAGGGCAATCTCGGTGACCTGACTGCTCCTCGTGGACACCACAGTAACCACCCCCATATTGGTATGATTTCGAGATATTAAGTTTCCACTACATTGTTTTTCAGCAGACCAAAATCCTCTGGGACAAGCTTTTTCGTGGCAGATAGGTGGTGACATCAAGCCCCCGATAACCAGCAATCACAACTCTGTATCAATGGACGCGAAGACCAAAGAAAACGAAGATGTTGAGGTCATGTCAACAGATTCATCCAGCAGTAGTTCTAGCGACAGCCAGTGATCTGTTTCATCTCACTTTTTCTGTAACTACGTCTTTTTCCATACAGTTGAAACATGCAGCAAAGGTTTCATTTTTATTACACCTTAATCGATATACAAGTTCTGTGTGCTCCTGTACCTTGAGCTTCACTTAAGTTAAGGACACTATTATTTGAGTCTTTCCACAGCAGGAAGGAAAAAAGCACCACACACACACACACACTCAACACCAAGCAGCAAACTCTCTCCTCTCCTCACTTCCGCGCACGCACAAAAGAACCAGAGTGGTGTGCACTGAACCAGACGTCTGTGACACAACAGCCACTACATTACTTTTTGGTTCAAACAATTATTTCTTTTAAATGGACTGCATCAAAAACAAAGTGAACTAAAAGGTAACATTAAATTCTGGCTCAGAGACAATGAAAAAAGAAGCGTTCTTGCGCACAATGGGCGAACAACGTGAGTGAATCACTGGAATTCTCAAGCGTGCCAATTGCAGGTGCATGTATTACCACATGTGTGCCCTTCCGTGAACTTCTCACGCTGACAATGCAGTGCGGTGGGCAACATAAGGACGTACCTCTTTTTTTATGGTAACAGTTAAAAATGCACAAAGGAGCTACACTTCAGCCTATCCCAATGGTCACCGGCTCACTATCGTGCACACGTTGCATCACAGACTGTGCAGCTTGCAAGAAGCCCCGTGGAAGCAAACCTTCGGTCTCCTGCGGTCACGTTACAAACCTTTGGAAAGACTGTGGATGGCACACAACGTAAACAAACCAAGGCCCAGGAAATCAGTCTTTCTCCTTGCAGGCATTGTTTTTGTTCGAGGGGAGAGAGGGGGCACAAGAAACTGTGAGCGTGTGTAGTCAAGTTCCGGGCACAGTTGCTTTTATCTTAAGAGGTTTAGGATGTAGGAGAACTCAGGAGAGGTGGAAAGAGCGCTGTCCCTCACTGGCAGCAATGTGCAGCCTTTGACGCATCACTTTGGCGTCGGAGTAGTCTGGAAGCTTCAGGTAGTTGACACACGTCATCACGGAGGGCAGATAGTCGTCCGGATTCTCGTTGGGTTCAAATGTCTTGCGCACAATGGTCAGAGGTGGGCTCAAGCTTTTGAAACCTGGAAATTGTAAGGTGGAATGTTAGTTATGCCATTTTAAAAACTAGAAGGACCACCATACAGCCATTTTTAATTTTAATCTGAATGCAACAACACAGCAGTTAATGACTTTCCAATCAAACAGCAGAGTTTTTGCTTACAACACCAGTGCCAATTGTTGCCACTTTTATTAGTATCTATGATGTTCATGGTTGGCAAAAATGTGCTGTGGTTCATAAGGCAATGGTGTATGATAGACCCCTTCCCAGCTCATTCGTATACTTATCCATCAAATGTCAGAGTAGCTTACCTCCGACTGGTAGCCGAGGGGACCCTGTGACAAATTGCAAGAACGCTCGTTGCTCATCTGGCAAATAATTGCTGAGTATCTCAAAGAGAAACTTGATAGCTCTGCTATCATAGCTGTAGCCATGATCTGGTCGGCAGCACTCCATCAGGCTTTTCACGTCCCACAGGCTGGGCCCACTGCCACAGAACAGTTGCTCCAGCTGAAATTTAAAGCCAGTTACTTATGAAAGTACTGTATTTACTTGCATAATTTACACACCCCAACATTAGTACAATAAATTTTGAAGGAAAAAAGCACTCGCGCAATTTGTGCACTCTGACTTTCCCACGATAACTTGCTGGAGAAAAACTCACTTCACGGCACTCTCACGTGACAAGCATACCGCAGCTTCCCACGCAGGAGGAAGCCCAAGCGAACCGCTACCACAAAAGCTATATTGTCACAGTTCAAAGCAAGTAAAGCGTGGGTAACTAGCTTTATGAAGCGCAACAGTCCCTGCATTCGAAGAAGGACGACACTTTGTCAACGAGTTCCTAAGGACTACAAGGAGAAGATCCTTGCATTTCATTGCCACATGATTTGCAAGCCAAAGTTGAATGACTACCAACTGTCCCAAATCGGGAATGCGGATCAGACACCGTTCAATATCGACATGCCGCCCAACACAACTGTAAATGATAAAGGAGCATCAATAGTGGCTATAAGAACAACAGGCTGCAAGAAGCAGCAGTGCACTGCCATGCTGGCAGTAACAGCGAGCAAGCGGAAACTCCTCCTTTAAAAGGAAGACTATGCCGAAGGGTCATTTCTCAAAGAAGCTCCACGTTTGCACTCTAGAGAAAAGATGGACAAACAAAGTAGTTCAGGACAGGATATGTTGTGCATGGGGGAAGAGAATGGGAGCCATGTTGCGGCTGCCATCGATGCTTATGCTCAATAGTTTTAGGGGTCATCTTTGTGAACGGCGTCGCTAGCTGACGTGAGGACTGACTTGGCAGTCATCTCAGGGGGTTTGACCTCCATGCTCCAACTACTCGACCTGCACAGACTATATGTTGAGTGGATGGCGTCCTGATATCACTGCCTCACGCCGAGTGGCCGAATTAAATGACCATCGCTCGAGCTTGTGTGTGAGTGGATTACAGCGGTGTGGGACATGATGTCTCCGGAAGTAGTCTTGAAAAGCTTAAAAAGTTGGCATCTCTAATGAAGTGCACGGCACAGAGTACTAGGTCGTCTGGAACAACGGCGACAGTGCCTGTTGTTCCGATTCCGAGGGCGTGGGTAACACCAGCAGTCAAGGTGATTGAGAAACAAAAGTATTGTGTGCCTTTTCATTTCATCGGTGTTTGGTACTGATCATGTCAATATAGCAGCTGTATAGTGTTGTTTTGAGAATTTCCTATAAAATTTTTTGCATAATTTGCACACTCCCAACATTTGTGTCTTATTTTGAGAAAAAGAATGTGCAAATTATATGGAGTAAATGAAGTAACTTCAAAAACGCTACACCATGTACCATGTCACACCAAACTATAACAATACATCACACATTGCATACAACCCTGCAATTACCGCTACTTTAAATATTACCAAAGATTGAGGTCTATACTGCGTACAGCGAAATCCAGTTTTACGGGTCCACCCCTAAACTCCCTAGATTCCATTCACAAACAAATAAAAAGAGAAAAAGTAGAAGGGTCACTTGCCTCATCAGCATAGAAGACTGTCAATTGGGAGAGGGGGAATACGGCTTCGAAGCCCTCACGGAAGGCATCTAGCTGCCGTCGCACACCTTCCACTGCAGCCCAGTGAACAGAGAGGCGCAGGTACTCCTCCAGATTATGCACGGACACACCAATATTGGCACCTCCCTTGCGCAGCTCTATGTGGCCGTAGGCAGGCAATGTGAAGTCTAGACCCAGAAGCTCAATAAGGCAGCCACCTAGCTGCAGACCTTCAACTCTCCTTCGTACTTCAGCAGGAGTGAGGCTCGCGTTGCGTTCAACGCGCTGCTTTTCTTGTACCACCTACACATACAACACAGCTTTGCACAGATTGTTCATATCATGCTGCAAACCATGGCNAAAAAAAAAAAAAAAAAAAAAGGTGCCCTGGATGCCGATGAAACAAAACCCGCTTAAATGAAATCCAAGGACAAAGAAAACACTGGCTAGTCCCCTTTAAAACAATAATAGCTGTCGCTCAACAAACGCAATGCCCAGTTTTGCACGATAAATATGCTTCTTAAGCGCTCAAGTAAACAAAGATTATTTCTGCTTATGAGCCACCTTTATGCAAGTCCTTTTACAAAACCTTTGTATGCAAGTCGCATAATCCATCAATGCCACCTGCACGATTGAAAGCATACCTGCTGCAGCTGTTGTAGTGAGCGTGCGAGGTCGGAATCCACGTGTTCCATATCGGCTAGGGAGAGTGTGTTCTCCTGTCCCAACATCCATTTGTACATTGCCATAGAGAGGGGCAAATCCAACATGCGAGAGTCCATCAGCGCCTTTGCTACAAACTTGCCCAGCAATTTGAATCGAGACTTCACTCGGCTCACTTGCGCTGCTTTCGCATTGTGACCCAAGGGCGACGGAAACAGTCCACACTGACTGTGCACATATTTCACCATCTCCTCACCACCTGTAATTTACAGAAGGCAAAGAATAGATAACAATCAGAAAACAGGCATCCACTGATACTTGGCATGTGTTGAATCATTATGCCACACATATCTGCCGAATGAAATCGGCTCCGTCTCAGTGATGATCGAGGGTTTCAGCTGCTTTGTGTTACAGATAGCATCCAGCTCGAATAACACTGCCTCTGGTACAGTCACTGTTCCACCCAGCTCCAAAATGCTCATGTCCTCTAAGTATTTATTAATCTGTATGCACAATTTATGTCACCCTCAACCCAAGAAAAGACACAGGCACAGACCTCTAAGCACGGAAACAGTCTCTCCTCTCCAAATGTCGAGGTCTGCGCGTTGAAGTTCCCGAGATACTAAAGCATAAAACTCGAGCGTTGGGCCCAAGCCGCTGCCGACCTGAAAGATTTGAAATACAGCCATATCAGTACATGCGCACTTTTTGCAAAACTTAGGCTGAATTTACCTCATTTTCATACTGTATTTCCAAAAGTGCACGCGAACTACCAAGGTCCTGCATCACAGCTTCCGCTTGCTTGAGCAAGTCATCGCGCGTTACAGTCCTCTGCACAGAACAAACAAAATGAGAACGAGTGGTCGGTCCAGGCAGCATCCTTTCCCCAGCAACACAAGCCTGGGATACGCTCCACGTCAAGCCATACTTACCTTGCGACGATCGAGTCTGGGCGTGACTCTTTCGCTGTTGTCGGAGCCAGAAAGGTCTGGAGTCATGTCAAGCAGGCGTTGCAGTGCTCTATCACGGTCGAAAGATGTCGTATAGAAGAGAAGGTGCCTCGTTTCAAACGGGAAAAGGAACGGGCTGCAAAATTTAGGGGTAATACAGTCAATGCTCCAAGTTCGCCAGTGGTCTGCATGTCCTCTATGCAACGACATAAAATGTGGAAAAAAAAATTGTACCAGACATAAGCCACTTGAGTAAGCCATGATGGAATATTCCCAGTCATAATAGCAAGGGGGTCTTGCAGCTGGCGATTTGCTTTGGCTGTCAGCTTACTGTTGACAAACTCTGACCGTGGGATGGCCGCAGAAAACGAGTGAAGCTGCAGAAAGGCACCCGTTAAACACTGCTTTGAGGTTAACACCTAATTGCATTGGAGACGGAAAAACAAATTTTCCTACTCTGTAGAGGTGTCCCCAGTGCCGCGAAAGCCCATAAATCACCCTGAGCAAACAAATGACTTGTAGAGAAGGGTCTTGGATGGTTACAGATTCTGGTAGCATTGGGCTGAGATACTGGTCCAGAATGGAAGTAGGCTCCGGGACGACCCCGTCTGCACACAAGTTACAACTTTCGTAAAAACCAACTGCCCTGAGGGTGCCAGGCATTTCGAAGTCTCATATTGTCAAACACCACTACTTTCTTCTGAAGTATCATTAATTTGAACTGTTAAGGCATACCCATGAAATTTCAATTACCGAAGTGTACCGTACAGTGAAGTGTAAGTTCCCTACCAGTCCAGAGGTCATCCTTCTTCTTTGCAGTGGACTTGGAACCCGATGAGCTCTTATTCCTGCGACTAGAAGAGCCAGAACCAGAGGTAGAGGATTGATTACTACGTCCCGATACACCTGTTGCTGAACTATTCCTATCTTCTTCAGTGACAGGCCTGTACCTACAGAAACACAACCAGTTACCACTTGAAGCTTCCTTGTAAGCATACCACATGGAAAGAAAAGTGTTACAAACCATATGGTGTGCGTCTGTACCCAGATATTAGTACAGCCCATGGGATTCTCAGAGTCTGTGTCTGTCTCATGCCCATCTGGCTGGGATGCACCCCCACTGTACTGCCTAATAGCTTGGTAGACTGTCATGCCGTACGGCAGCGGATGATCTCCAATTAAAAATTGAAGCTTATGCCGAGCCTGGCCCTGGTTTATCATCATTGCTGCCTGCAGAATGATGAGCAGAAGCATTCACACACGGGACGTTTTCTACTCCTTACAGAGCAGCACAAGTAAGTAAATGTTAAGGGCTTACCATAGTGTCGTCAATGTCCTCGTCCGAGTTCTCCTCGTCACTGCCACCATCATCTTCATCCTTCAGAGTATGTAGAAAAAGTTTAGCCGTACCCATCGTACTTCGAGCCCCTTAAACTTGCATGTCTAATGATTTACTCTCTCTATGCATGTGATAACTGCATGCAGGTTTCCCTTTCCAGCTGTTGTGGTAGGGCTGTCTACTACATGTAGAAACACATACCCTGATTCGGCCGTATCCTCGAATGACAAGATAGCGCTCGATAGCTTGCACCAACGCTAAAGGGTCGATTTTTACAGGGCCACCTCGCCACTGCCTCAGATTGCTGCACGAAGGATGCCTCTGGAGATTGCACTGGAGACAACAGGCCGCTCGATTCATTACAGTGGCCCAAATGTAAGGAAAGTGGTATGACACAAACAACCCATACCTTGAGCTGGTGTGTGTTGAAGAACTTCAATGCCGACGTGCCACGACCTCCTCCAACTGCACCTGGCAGGTCATGCACTTTGACTGGAAATTGTTCTAACTGACTGATGCAAGCATTCAGTTTCTGTACAAGAGCACTCAACGGTCCCGGTGATGTCAGCACGTGTTCGTACACTGTGTCTTGGTCGTACTGCAATATCATGTACTTGAGACATTCTAGTCAGTAGAATTACAATGGCTGAGTACCTGTGGCGTCTGCAGGAACACCTCCAAGAAGGTACGTAGCCTGTCATCCCTATGACAGTTTGCGGACGTAAGAAAACTGAGCAGCTTCACTACCAGGCCACTGTGGATCACCTCGAAGGAGGAGACGTCGCCATCGATGATAACGGACCGTATCTCGTGCAGAGCTTTCAGCCCATTATCAGTCTGCAAAAGGTAAAGTTGTCAGGTAACAGTGAAGTGCCTGTAGATGCCAGTCTATGTCAGACATTCCTCGCTTTTCAGCCTAAATCTTTCACACTGTAGAATTTAGAATTTTGTTTTTCTTTCCATGTATATACTTATTCTGCTACTTGATTGTTATCTGTTTCACTTATGTATTCTCCACCGCCTCAGTTTCCTAATTATGCAGAAGCTCTGATGCTGCAGTGGTGCTCCTTGCTCAAAAATTGTATCCATGCTGAGTGGATGCAGTTATCCCTAAGAAGTGTAGCAACCAAAAATGTTGATGAAATTATGCAACACGATATCCTTCTCAAATGCTAACTGAGAATCCCGACTTACAGAATGGGGTGAGAACAGCTGTCAGCTGTTCTTACCCGATCTGCTGCCCTGTTCTGCTCCCTATGTACAGCCAGTAAAAGACTCCTGATATAATATCCTGCCTGAGTTGCGGAGTTGTCTCAGGTAAAGAGGCACCTGATTTAGAAGGTTTCACTGTGTTGTATGTAACACTGTAGTACTCTCAGAATACTTGCCATGCTGTCAAGATGCTCAAGAGAGATGAGAAGTCTGTTCAGCGTACTAAGCGCAGGATGTGAGCTGCCCTGGTCCGAGCCAAAGTGGTTGTCGTCAAACTTCTTGGCTGCGAGACAAAGCAAAGTTTCAACTTTTATTTCGTCTTGAAGAGAGGAGTTTGTTGCAAAAGTGCTTGGATCTTTATTCCACAGTGCAGCATGGGTTTCGCACCTTGATTATGAATCCACTGCTTCACCTTTTCCTTATTTCCAGATGATCCGCTGTTTGACTTAACTTCCACGGAATACTCCTGGTATGCCAGAGAAACCACTCGTTCATAAAGGGCAGCTCAAAGTAAACAGTAGAAGAACACCACACAAATATAATCTGGGACACAAACATACCTGACTACTTACGTGACTCCCTAGTGGAGAGCTGCCCCACCTGCCCCATCGCGTGGGGTTCAATCCGGCAAGGAAAGACGTAGTCCTTGCTGCCGCAGAGCTCAGTCTACCAGCCCCACGGTTCCCCGGCGCCCCTCCAGGTGACAGAGGAGGCTCCACGGTAGGTGGTGGTGGAGGCAAGGAAAAGGGCCCGTCTCTTTCACCAGGTCCTCGAGAGCTGCGACGACCACCGGGACCATCTCGAGGGCTCTCTTCTGTACGGGCCTTCCGACTGGACCCATTGCCACGTTTTGTAACCCGCTTTCTTTTGAGGACGTCGCTTAGTCGCCTGATAAGAAGCAAGTCGAGTTAGGCCTTTGTCTAAGTAATTTCAAAGAGGCTCCACAGGAATTTACTAATGTTGTTATCAGTCTTCTGTGTGTATGCATACAAGAAAATATTGCCAAACCAGCAATTTAGGATTCAATTTCGAATTTAAGAAGAGGGAAAGGTCATTCCCATCTGAACTTTGTCAGTCATCGTTACATTCGCAGATTATAGGGACACCCAGTACAACTTCCTGATTTTTGTTGGAAGAAGGCTGTCCTGATTTTGTTGCAGTGTGGAACAATGTCTCTAGCAGAATGATGTTTTAATTCTGATGACATTTTCAACATAGCCCTAATGTTTAAAATCGAACAGTAAGAAGGGAGGTGTTTCGAGTCTATTAGAAAGGTGGGCACAACACTACAGACGCGAGCGAAAGCGCTTCACTATATGGGTAAATCAAAGACATGAGCTTTCCACGAAATGGATACACAGGAAGAGCACGAACCTCAACAAACAGAGAATTCTACCTTATAAAATACATACAAAGCAAATGTGCCAGAAAAGCTGGCCCCAAATTCACTGCAACTTACATTTGTGCAGCAGTCCCTACAGCAAAATGGTCGCTCTCCCCAGAGTTTCCTAAAGGCGACAGATGAGCAGGAGGTGGAGCAAGCGCACCCCAGAGAACAGCAGACGGCGAGGCTTCGGAGGAGCTCAAACCAGCCAACGGCGTGGCCGCATCCTCTGCTTGCCTCGGAGGGCAACTTGCAGAACTGCTGCTCGTGCTGGCCGCAGGTGATGGCACGGCCTCCTGGGCAAGCTGCTTCACTCGATGCATCACCCCTTCTCGGCGGAAGTGCACTCCGAAAACCTGCAGACGAGGTCGGCATCAACAAACAAACATCAGCGGCCGTGTACAGCCACATACTTCGGGCAGCTTCTGCATGAGGATGTCAGCCATCTGCAGTGCCCCTACAACCACATGCAGATCCTGAGATGAGAGCATAGCCGCCAAATGGGAAGCTACGGTCTGGAAGCGCAGCACCGAGGCCAGTAACTCAGCCGGAGCATAGTAGATCATGCGAAGCAGGGCACGCACACACTTATGGCGCACGGCAGGGCCCGCAGAACTGCTGTACACTTCGTGCAGAGCTCCAAAGAGGGCGCCCAAAAAGGCTTTGCCTCCAACGCTGCTTCCCTCGACTGAGCCCCCACTCTGGTCTTGTAGCCAAGCAGCACGGGGGTCACCACTACTGGTGCTGCTGTTGCTGCTACATGATGACGTGCTATTATTTGAACCTGTAGGTGCTGCAGGAAAGAATGAGATCTTAGCTCTTGATTCCTCTGTGAGCAAGATAAGGCAAGACTCACTTTGAACAATACTCTGGTTTGTGAACCTTTGAACTGGCCGAGCAGTGCCTGTGTCCTCGTTGATTTGCTGCATTGAATTGAAATCTATTGTGTAAGTCTTTCCCATTGTGAGCAGGCTTATTTCGTCTTCTCCAGACTGGTGAGCGGCCTGCATGAGCAAACGACATCATAACATGTACATTAATGTATACACAAAAAACACAGGGGAAGTAAAGCAACCATTCATAAAGGAATA
>JARGYV010113426.1:0-13074 GCA_029532675.1 Ornithodoros moubata | reverse complement strand
CTTTCGCATTTGCCGAAAACCACAGCTAAACGTATGTCGCTCAAAATCTTTATATGCTCGGTGGAAACTAACTATGCAGCGATAATCCCCATGAGGCTTCTGGTTCTGGTCGCGCGAATAGCCCAGACGAATATAATATTCTGCCTTCTTAACCACCGCTAGTTGATGAGTCACATCCTTACGTGATACAAGGATGCCTGCGAAAAAAAAAAGAGGGGGNCAAAAAGAAAGGCGAACTTCCAGTCAAGGAAACATGATCTACACCTCACTTCATCAAGTGCATATACGAGAAGATATTCGGAGTTTCAGCCCTTCTTCTCAGCCGTTCTTGAGCACCGATAAAATAATAGTATCGTTATTATATGATTTTATTCTCTCTCAGATTACATCTCAGGTAAGAATCGCTCCGGTTTCACGACAATATTTCCTTCGGATTACCGGTTCGATGTGATACTGTATCAAAGGCCATTTTCGTAAATTTCTTCAACAGTGTCGCCCCAGTGAGGAGATGGCAAAACAGAAGACACTGTCCTCCTCGTAAAATCCTCCTGACACCACTCGTACAGAAAGTAATGAAAATGTCATGCCTAGAAAATGGCACTGGCTCTGGCTGCTTCAAATCACTTTACTCCACGGTAGTTGAGAGGAAGCCAATGACTGAGTTGAAGCATAAATATACACGAACACTACCGCCAAGGATCCAGTACTTGGATTCTCAATGAATAGCGCGGTTAATTGGACCGCTAATCCCAAACGGTCAAAGCGCCTACAGCACCTCGAATTAAATGACTCGGTCGCAGGAATATGAATACTAATGGATTGCGGCAGCCCATTTGCCTCTCTGAGATAGAAGCGCTCACCGCCACAGAAGTGACATCAGGGACGTTATGCGGAAATGGATACAAGACGCAAGCACGGGTGCGGATCCGCGCAGGTGTTCCCACGGGGACGTCACCCACACGCATGCTAAACAACTTCTTCCCACAAGTCGGTAAACTTTTAAAGAAATCGACTTAGGGCCTCTAATAACTGCCGTCAGATGGTTTGGAGATAATCGCCTAAATGACTCCTGAGCGTCTTCCCAAACGTCCCTGGGACTGACAGTTACTGGCAGTCTAAAGACCTTTTAAATTGTATAAGTTTCAAACGAATTAGGTGACGAGTTCGTATATAAAGGGAGGAAGTGAATATTTTGGGAGCTATTTATGCTACGGACTTCCACTGGCTCTCGGACTCCAAGGATCTGTTCTTATCCACTCTCCCTCTCTCTTGCTCCTTTGTCCCTGCAGGTCAGTGCCCCCCTCTCTACGCCCATTGGGCGCGTTGCGACGTGCACTTCTATATGATAACCTGGTCAGCCACTTCGTTTTCTAGTTGGAAATGTCGCGTCTGTGTTTTGCAGGCTAAATCCAACTCCTTTTTACTTGCTTCCGCCGGTGAATCATAGCTCTACAGGGCATATGTAAGTTATAGAGTGTCACCTCCCACTCAATGTTATTCTCGCGAGTCGAACCAAACAAACACAAGCTAACCTAAATGTGCTGTCCACCTATTTTCTCGCGCGCCTTAAAAAATGGTGCAATGGCACGTCAGAAGGAGCCTTTTCAATTTCGATGATAGAGAAAGGTGCAATCATTTATTCTGTCTATTTTCACATTTTCAGTGCCTCAAACGAAATTTTTCTCCGCCTCTTTCAGGCACCTAAACATCCGGGGCCTTTAGATCACACATGTCCGTTTCGGCTTCGCTTTGTTATCCATATAACTTTCATAAAGTCAAATGAAGGATACAACCCCGTGCACCATCCCTCTCATTGGTCCTAATGGTCATACCTAATGGACACATGCCCCAATAGAAAGTCAGTCCAAAGCGTAACAAACGTTCCCAGCTGATAAAACGGGGGCCACACAAATACATTAAGGGGCAACGATACAATGCCACAAGTTTTGTTTTTCAATGCTACAAGAGACCTTATATAGGCACCCTCTCCTTGAAGGTTGTACCATTATACCATAGGAATTTACCCCTCTTTTTGGTACCCTGAAATGAATATTACAGCCGTGCGAAGCCAAATACTTCGCTAGAAATCAAACAGCCAGCTACTTAGTTTCCAAAATTACCTTTTCTACTTTGCTCAAATGTTTGATACTTTGATGGGGGGTGTACGAAGCACCTTTCTGAGCACAAAGTACCACTACGCAGCTCAGGAGTGGTAATTTTGTCAGTATACACTATTTAGCCTCACAGGTTATTGTGTTGCATTGCAACAGCTTTGCATACCCTATGTCTACGAGTATATATTAACGAGGACATACGTGCTTTCGTGATACTAGTAATACATTAACTGATATGTGACATATGTGTATTTTATGTACTGGCCAATAAATAGAGGATTTCATTCGAGCCACATCCTACGCTATGCCTTTGTTTTCACACCGAGGACAGCAGCGAACGCAGAATGTGAAGTAAAGTCAATAAATAAAATATATCTTCTCTCGTGGACATAACATCTGATACGTGGGTCTCCTTCTTACAAGTAGTGATATTTATTTTAATGAATTATCTGACGACTTCATTACATCCGTCACGTAATTTGTTGCTTTGTCAGCAAGCAACTGTGGGTTGGGATGCCGAAAATAATTTCTTCACTTGCAGAGAATGAGAAATTTCCATGCACTGGACACCAGAGCCTTCATCCCATATTCTTCAGTGGGGCAAGCCAGTGGCCCTTAGAAAGGATGATGTACCACCTAACATAGTTTCTGTGATGATGAATGCACGAATGTGCATTCATTATTCCAATTCCTGCTGAAAACGTATGGAATGATGTGTACACTCATCTTCCAAAGCAAGCAGTTTTTTTTTTATCACTTTCAGTGGTAACGTGTCAGGCTTCTGTGCTCAAGTTCGCGGGTTCGATCCCGGCCGAGAACGGTAGCAATGTGGGGGAGGTAAACATTGTAACTGGCACCGTGGTGTCGGAGATTTTCCCGCACGTCAAAAGATCCCCTGGTGGTCTAAATGATCCACAGTTCAACCCTGTGGCATCGCTCATGATCGCAGTAGACTCGCGACGTAAACCCACGAATTATTATCACTTTCAGTGGATCCCAGTTGCAACAGGCTGTTGCCATGAAGAACTTCCAAGAGCTCGGGTGTTTCAGAAAAATCCGTCCACGCCTGCACCATGTGCCGTGTGATGGGATGCCAGGTAATCATGGTATTGAGCACTATATGCGTGAGGTGTCAGCAAAGTACTGTACAACGCACCAGATATCGGACTGCCACCCATGTCTCTCTTTTTGTTTCCTTGCCATTGGTGTAAGCACCATAATTGTAATCTAGTTTAAACTGTTGCACTAAGTGATTGCCAATAGACAAGAATCATGAATTTTTTTTATACAATTACCACAATTTTCCCCATGTATATAACAACAGGACCATATTCAAAGATCCAGAGCAAATGCGGATATTTACGACACATTCAATGCTTCGGTAGGAATCTCTCATGCCCACTCGCCCGTTATATACCGTCGTTTGAGGCCTTGATGGGTTACAAGTTTTCTTCACAAAGTGTTCTCAAGATTAGAAATTTCTCGACTAAAGATGTGCAAAACATCCTTGCGTGTCTCTTCAGCCGTCCAAGTCCCTGGGAATTTGACGAGGTGAAGAAACCGCAAATTAAAGCCCCAAAATAGTGTGCACCTATTGGCTTCCAATGGCCAATGTGGCACTGAGGCACAAGATGCGACAATTACTGCAAACTGCTAATGTCAATAATTTATCTCGTGTTCACATCCTGTTGTGTGCTTTCGCATTATTACTATATGGTACTCAATTGAGGTCTCTGACGATCATTGGAGTTCTGAAACTGGCAAGGGGTATACAGTTGATACAATGGCCCCTAAAGCAAGAAAGCAGCATGCATGGAAAACCGCTATTTTGCTCCAAAGTATTTCACGCATGGGTAAGTACAGGGGCGGTGCAACACCTGGAATTCAGGAGAGGTCAAGCCTGTAGTGTTGTGCCACTTCCTGTTTTGTTTTGTAGTTTCCTGAGTTATTTAAAACTTTGTGAAAGTTTGTGCGCCAAGGTTGAAGAAACAAGTACGAACGAAACCCACAAACAAGCCTCAACATGTCTATGAACGATGAAAGAAGGATGTCACTGAAAAGGTTATCTGCCAGACGGCATTTTGAAATGATGTAGTTCTGTGTCCTGCAATGGGTTAGCCCTTTTAGTGACTTTCTCCTTTCATTATTTGCAATTACACTACTAAAAAAAGTTATTTTCTGAGCCACAAAGTCAAATTGTTCTCCTTTTGGGGCACCACAAACCAGCCCATACAAACATGGAAAAAGCAAAAGCAGTATTAGTCCTGAAAATATTCCTAGAAAAGCCTAGTCCAACCTGAAGTCTGAGATATGTGTATACTTCGTTGTCTTAACTGAGAGGTGAGTGTCGCACTGAGTTCCCCCATGAACAACAAATTGCTCCTGTGTGGTAGTCTAATACACTAAGTGACAAGCATGAGCAAACGGAATATTAGCGGGTCCAGTTTTTTGGTGCCATTCAGTACATTCAAAGCAGGCAATAAGGGCCCTTGCGTGGTGTCAGCGACACAATACAACAGGGGTGATTCCAGGCCAGATCAACCAAAGTAGTGTTCTACCGCACATTCTCGTCCCCAAAAACTATCTCGGTCACTTTATGGTATAGAAAAACACGTCGTGTAGTTTTGCAGGTGAACACAGAACCACTCTCAATCTTATCAGACGGCGAGTGTCGCAATGTGATGGGTGCAACACTGTTGTTAGTCTTTCTTTCTTTTTTGCGAACATCTTCAACTTTTGAAGCTCGAACAAAATGTAGCGTTTTTTTCTTTTTTGTTTTTAATTCCACATTCGTATGCCAGTTTTCGAAATGAAGCGGTCGACGGGCTGCAGTTACGAAGTATGTAGAATGTAGGACGAATCAGAGCATAGTTATTAGCGCGATAGTCAATGTCATAAGAGAAGCAAGTCTTTTTTTTTTTTTTTGTGAGTGCGAGAAATATATATGTGTCAGCCAAGGTGAGATGCCAAGCCGCACGCGCTGACGAGTTGCGTAACGCGTTGCCAGCGCGTGAGCCCATTTTACGCGCGGAGCTTCGCAGCTAAGTGAGCAGAATCCGTAGAAACCTCCCGTTTCACCCAGAGCTCGTGGAAATTTTTACACTGCGTACAAGTAAATCTTGTATCTTCATTAACACGTGAACTTCTGTTTTAACGCCAAATGTGCACAATGCGACAAAACTTGTATATTTACCTGCGGAGTATTATGGAAACGTACCGGTTTGCACGCTGCAACCGAAACTGTCACGCTCATTGCTATTTTCCTAGCTATGCTATCAGTTCCCAAGCGGCGCAATGTACTGAAACTCGGGTGTAATAGGGGTGGACGGATGGATCAAGGTTGCCTTCGAAGTTCGCGACACGTCAGAAAGACAGCGACAAAAAGATAAGACACCTGACGACCACCCCTATTGCACCCGACTCTCAGTACATTGTGCTGCTTGGGTTACTACTAACATTAGTGTTCCGACGTCAACTTTTTTTTTTTTTTCGCGCGAGATTCCTTGATAAGCATTTTAAGGATTCACGCAAGAAAGCACACACTGCACCGCAGAAACAGCGGTCTCGGGATTTCTTCAGTTCTAAATGTCATTCTATTAGTAAGGCAAAAGCGTGTTCTCCCAACGGTATCTGTCATGATTATGGGACGGCGGTTCCTCGCACATATTGCTGCAAGTGGTGTACTGGTATATCATAATCTCTATCGGTCTTTAACGTTTCAATGTTTGACGAGGGAATCAATATTTATTGACTTTGCTCTTAGGCACCGCACATAGTGAGCCACGAATCCTATGTTGTACAATCTCACAAGAAAGCCGCTCATTTGCTTTGTGAGCGCGTATTTCCGCTCTTCTCTCTCCCCAGTGACAATTAAGATATTACGGATTTAAACTTTGAACAGCTAAACGACACGAAACTGTCTTACAATTCGAGGACTACTGTCCTCGAATGCACACGGTACCCAGATGTTAGGCCATGAAGGGTTGTTCTTTAATATTCAGCGTTGGCCCAGCAGAGTGTAGAATATGTATGTGAGAAAGAAAAAAAAAAAAAAGGTAAATGAATCTCTCAATCCACCAGTTAAGACTGCAGGTACTCGTATTACAAGATGTATGGTTGCAATCATCATTTACAATTTTCTCTAAAAGCCAACATAGCCTCGCGGGTAGCAGTATAGCACCACCATACAGGTAGAGTTCAGAATGTCAAAACGGGTGCAGGGAATCACCGAATTATACGACCACTAAATAACAAAAAGCACTCAGACGATGATGCCGTGTCCGTGGACAATAAACGTGCAAGCCGTAGAGAAAAACCTTTCTTTGGTGAAATTAAAAATAGACACCATGTTACGTTGTGTCCAGTCAAGTGAAAGTTCGGTACTGTATTGGACACCACTGTCTGTAAGCGCCTGTTAGTGGTTTAACGACCCCTTCCCTGCAGGATCGCAAGCTAAGGACCGTACTGCCGATGTCGTCTGCATGAAAAGGTGGCGTGCCATTAAGCAGCAAAAATTCACGTTCCATTCCCATTACCCTGGAAGCAGGAGATCGTGACACCACGAACTGGCGATTACAGACAATACAGTACGGGCCGCTACAATATTATACACAAAAGTGAACATCACCGACAAAGACCCTTCCAACGAACGGCAGTCACAGGCGGTGCAGACAAAGTGAAATACCCACAGGAGCCATTTGCGCCATATACAATACAACTGTCAGTGCCAAGGACGGAATCTCTCTCCCACCAACCTATTTTCACAACAGGTCTTTCCGCATCAAATTTCGACTCCTGTGTACCACAACAGCGAATTTTGCGCAAATTCCGCGGGAATTTTTACTTCTGTCGTGTATACTTCTATTCACACGCAAAGCATACACCCACACACCTGCTTCCGGCCATGCAGATACGAATGCTGAAACAGGTGTGCTTAAACATGTTCATCAGCCAACTTTGCAGCTCACGTCCTGCGAGGTCATGATGTGCAGCAGCAGTCGCGATGAACATATTTAAATACGTCTGTCAACGCCCAAGCAAATTATGCCTTTGCTTCAAAGGCGGAGCAAACCCAAGAATTCATCACGTAAACGGGCAGCTAATGGAACTCAGTTCATCACGCAGTGCCTTCGCCTACTTTTGTAATGTGGGCATAACACTGCGTCTATTACAACTCCGAAGTGAGTGGTTACCTCGTTCAGAACTATGTCTATTAAAAATTCTTAAGTACACACAGCCCATGATTTGATTTTTAATCAGCACAATAATTCGGAGCTTCACGTTTCGAGTCACTTAAGAAATCATCAAGAATATTTGCATAACAACATGACGAAGAGTACTTGCTTGTGTGTACGCTCTAAGGTTTACTTGATGTGAAAATCAAAAAGGTATTCAGGCGGCAAGCAGGTAAGTCATTTCGCCAACGAACACCTACAGACAAGCGACCATGTAGCCTAGACGATATATGCCACTTTTTCACCTGTTGCATGTCTAAACTACTCCAACTACTCCGGAAACGTCTTTCAGATTAACTCCGATCAGTATATAGGTAGCACGGAACCGTATAACCGTTCGAACGGTTCGCTTGAACTTTTATGAAAAGTTTACAACTTACCCGGCGAATTTTCCTTTTTGTTAGGGTTAGGGCTCACAAAAGTCCCTCACGGATGAATTTATGCCACAAGTACGCCTGTCACGCACTTTCTGCCGAATACACAGACTCATCTAACATTGTATTACACGCACAAGTGAAACGACACTGTTCAGGTCCAGCAATCACCTGCCGCCAAAACTTCCTGCTCCAGGCAAAAAAACTACCGATATACTGCATTTCTAACCAATGCTTTCATAGAGAGAGAGAGGGGGAAAAAAAATGGAAAAAAAGCAGGAACACTTCTTTGGAGATGTCACATGCAGTGCTGCCATCTTTGAGTATCCATGGGAACGAGAACTCGTTCGCGCACTCTGGCGGCTCTGGGCTGTATAGAGACGCATGAGAGACGGATATTTTCTGTACGGAAAAATGGCTGCTCATGTTGGTCGTACCGGCTCTGCCGGATGGCCCAAATCTGCACCCCAAGGACAATTTACTGGCAAATACATGGCTTCAAACAGTTCTAATGTGTTAAACTTTACCCTGAACCGCACGGTCAACCTGTAAGTACGTTATCTGCATTAGGCACCTCAGGAAAACTCTGAGACACCAGTAAACAATGGCATTCTGAACGCTTCAAGCAATCTCGTATCTGTGTAGAAGTAACGTGTTTCCAGAAGAACTTACGGTTTGTTTTGCGTGTTTCGAAGGTATCCGTTGACAAACTACACTTTTGGGACGAAGGAGGCACTTTACGAGCGTGATAACTCCGTGCCAGCGCGTTTCCAGAGGATGCGGGAAGAGTTTGAGAAGATCGGCATGCGGAGATCCGTGGAAGGAGTCTTGCTTGTCCACGAGCACGGTCTGCCTCATGTTCTTTTATTGCAGCTTGGGACTACGTTTTTCAAGCTGTAAGTTTATTACTGTTTGAATTTTTAATAAGCATTCTTGTACCCGTTACACAACTGTGTGGTTCTCTGTTCCTCTTAGAAATACGAAAAAAATACAAAAGTGTAAGAGCGATACAACGAAACATATCTTCCCGCCATCTGGTTCGACAACACATTCTTTCTTCAGTAGCTTTATTGTCGTTCAAAAAGTCAGTTTTTCTTTTTTTTTCGACATTCAGAACAACTTGCATATGATTGCTCACCGAAGTAGCAGTTGATGTCGAAACTTTAGCGTACTTATGCTTCATGATATAGAACCAATAATACAAGTATTCAAGTGTACATACTGTGCATTACGTTATGTTAAAGTTTGGTTCATAGGCAGAAATTAAGCATTACAACCCCTCCCGCACCCTCCATTGTCAGTCTGCTGCTTTATTTTGCTGCATGCTAATGCCCGGCTTCTGCTCAAGCTGTGCATGCTAGCAGCCACCGCATCTTTTTCTGCATCACTTTCTCAGTTTTTGCATTGTGTGAGAGATTGGTCCTATCTCTATTTACCTATTGCAATGCTTATCCTGCAAGTGTTGAAATCATTGCAGAATGTCCTGCACTTGACCATTATGGGTTATCAAAAGTTTTAACTGTAATAGGCACTGTCAATAACATGAAGAGGCTGAATTTGCACCCAAACTAGCTATGTTACATGGACAATGTTAACCATAGCCCACAGAGTTCTAGGCTGTTGGACAAAATGATGTTGGCTGTGGGTGGTCACATGGTTTGTTGTGTGTGTGTTTACACAGCATTTTATTTACTCTTCATCGGACATCTCTTCATATAACATTTTTAGTATCCGCACGCAGCAGTCATGGCAGGTCACGACTCTGGTTTGTGGTTTGCAGCATCTGCTGCATTCAAGCAAATTTGGGTGGTGCTTTTATGGGGGGTGTGCATTTATATGCCAAGCAAAAAATCTGGTTATTTGGCAGTTGTGTTAGTTGCGAAAGTAAGTGCCAAAATTTGATTGTGTGCACACACAGTGATACCTGTTTTATGAGCTTTTACGTCTTTTGAAATTATGAACATCCCTGATCTCTCTGACCTGACAAGAGTAGATCAAGAATGTTTAGAATTTCAAACTGGTGTAAAAAGCCCCTTACCAACCTCCCAACCAAGCTGAGGGTCATCCTCCTCCAAGCATAGCGACCATAGGTGTGCGGCAACCTCTTTGTGCAGTGTTTCACTTCAACAACAGCCATTAATATTTGTCGGCCAACAGCTAAAATATGTTTCCTGAACAACGATGCAGCAATATTTGCTGTGGTTGGAAAGGATGCTAGGTACGCCACTATAAAATGTGAATGTTTGTTATAAATACAAATCAATACAAGTGATTTTTAGTCTTCGAACATCTCCATGTTGACTCTATTGGCCCTGTTTGGCAGCACAGTGTGTCAACAATGTCCGCAATCTGTGGGTGTTATGAGTATATCGAAGTCGTCACATCGCTCTATTCTAACTGGGACTTTGTGATTAAAGTGACAGTTACCAGTGGACAGAGAGGGAATTCCAGCGCACCCTCAACTTCTGTCTTCACCGTCATGAATTCAGTCTTAATTTTTCCATAGTTGTTTGCATTGCTACTAGCGCCAGTCTGTGTGGCTTCAGACCATCGACCACAGTCTTGAGCAGAAGAGGTTCAATAATATTACAGATCTTTCAGTCAGAGATCACAAATTTTGGTAGTTCTACTGAAAAAAAAAAACACCATGCTAATAGAATATTTATCTTCTGTTAGATTCTGGGTATGGCTGTTGGGCATAAATTGTTGAAGAGATAAACTAACTGAATTTCTCTTGCCTTGCAGACCTGGTGGAGAGCTGAATTTGGGTGAAGATGAAGTAGATGGCTTAAAGCGCCTTATGACGGAGGTATACTTCATGTTATATGTGCTTATGATCAAGACACTTGTGATCTTCACTTTTTTATGATAATGTGTTTGTTTATACAATTTTGCTTGTGCGGGGTAACATGAGTGGGAGGCCAGGAAGAACGCGTGGAAGTGGTATTCCGGCTTTCCAGTCATGTCATCTGCTTAGTGCTAATAACTAGTGGGCCCTTTCCTTGGGTATTGAGCTATGTGAAATTTATTTAGATCTTGGGGAGACAAGACGGTGTCAAGCAAGACTGGGTGATCGAGGATACGGTGGGGAATTGGTGGAGACCTAATTTTGAACCACCTCAGGTAAAGTATGCTGATACGCTCAAACTTGTAGCAGTCCTAGATTACGAGATGGTATACACAGCAATTAGAGACAGACCGTTTTTATTGCATATTTCGTTGTGCAACTAAGGAGAAGCAGAATATGTTGTGTCCCCCTCCTCCTTTTCCCTTTTCTTTTATGCTGTTTCCATGTTTCCAACCACCTAGTACCAGGTTGCATGTACTATTGCTTTTTCTTGCATTGCCTAGGTGGTTGCTTGAGAAGCAGCACTGTGCTGTACTGTTAGTTAACTTTACCATCTTTTTAAACTGTTAATGTTAACTTTCTGTGACAAAACTGTTTGCATGACAAAAGGATGTGTGGGTTCCCGACCACCATATGGCAACCCGATTGGCTTTTCCCTGGTAGTCGCTGCTTCGCTGTAAATGCAGTGCACAGGCAAGTTTCTCTACACAGAGAGAATGGAAAGACTCAATTTTATCAGCTTATCCTTCCAATAATGTCCCATGTATCGACTGGTTGTGGTTAACAAAGAAGGCACTAAACCATTGGCCCTGTGCTTTCTGTGGGCCATGTTATGGTTGGGTTGTGAAAGTCGAGATATTGCAAGAAAGGAGCTAAACTGGAGGTCTTGCTTCTTCCTTATATGAATGTTTGCGTCTCTTAGTGAAAAGTGCATTTTAAAGTATGGATGCGCACTGTTGGGAGCCATGTCATAAGTTGGCTTTTGTTTTCAAGGATTTTATATATGAAAGGCTGCGCTGTTCTTCATATTCAAGAGAGCTCCCTTGAAATCGCTACCTATTTTTCTATTGGAAGGATTTGCCCAAGTTCGGGCAGACTAGGGCTTTTCTTTAATGGAGATTATTACTACTAAGTACTGATATCTGTACTGAGAGTTCTTGTAGAATCACATTGTTACTGAGATGTTGCAACTTGTGTGCCCACCAATTCTCAAAACTACACGCTGACGCTTGAGGATGGTGATGATGGTAAACGGGACGAGGGTATTGTTGCTTTGACGCAGAACACGTAGTTAGTGTTAGGTCTATTCTCCCGTTTCAGCTGAATCATGATAATCTTTACCCCTTGGGTGTATTATTATGGATATGCCCCTTGCATCTCTGGCATGCTTGCCATGGAGGAACTGTACACGGGTATCTAGTTGTGCTAGTTGGTGACGACTCAACATGCTGAACAGCGCAACCAAAACGGGGACTGAGAGGACCAGACAGGACAACCGCTGAAGTTGTTGTCCTTCAGCTGTTGTCCTGTCTGGTCCTCTCAGTCCCCGTTGTGGTTGCGATGTTCAGCATGTTGTGCCATGGAGAAAGCCAAGCAAAAACAACCAAGCACAATTACAGTACGGGAACATTTGTGTGCATCTTTGTTGTTGTTTCACATATTTGCCACATGTTATCCCCAGCAAAATATTTGCAGTGTGTGTATTTGGTACTTTTTCTCATCCCCTGTCTAAGTGAAAATGTTAGGTGCAATAAAGTAATTGGGTCATTGACTTATTGTGGTTTTCAGTATCCATACATTCCTCCTCACATCACAAAGCCTAAGGAGCACAAGAAGCTATACCTGGTCCAATTGCCTGAGAAGGGTAAGCGTTGAACATCTTGATTCATGTGAAGTCGTAACGGATTCTTTTTCAGCACTTTTTGCTGTTCCCAAAAACTACAAGCTGGTAGCAGCACCATTATTTGAACTGTACGACAATGCGCAAGGTTATGGCCCCATCATTTCCAGTCTGCCACAAGCACTAAGCAGGTGTGGTTTTAATTCACTTTAAGCCAGCAAGAATACTAGCACTAGTGACAGAGCATCTCTTGAAAAATAAAATTGTGTTGTTTTGTTCCCAAACTTACACACCCATCTTCCTCTCCAGATTCAACTTCATCTACTTGTGAGGGTTACATTCAGTCAGCCATCCAGTAAACTTATTACGACACACCACATGTGAGGCATTTGAAGCTGGGACAGTGGCATAAAGATGAGCTCCAAGACGCTGAACCATTGGGATGTGTTACGGAAAAGACTTACACGGACATTTTGCTCCTTCCCTCTTGAGCCCCTAAGTTGAATCTGCAAGTGGACCTCATTTTAACAATAAATGGGCACAAATGCCCCTCATATTGTAGTGTGAACACACTTGAAATGTGACATGCCCCTCACCCTTCACCATGTGTCCCTGTTTATAGGGAATACGTGTCCTTTGCCTTCTTCACAATTTTTTTTTTTTT